>CAJVPJ010000854.1:0-15488 GCA_910592205.1 Paraglomus occultum | reverse complement strand
AAAACTTCGTGTCGGTAATTTTTTTTAAAATTCGGGAAATAGAGAGCCACACGCAAAACTTTTCCCCCCCCCCCCCCCCCCCCCACACGTAAGAGCAGGTTCAGGAATAGTATTAAAAAGCTTTGTTTGCATAAGCAATTAAACGTTATGTATGTAGTACCGTATTTAACGCAGTGGATTATTCCAATTTTGACAATTATTATTAGTGAGCAACTTAGTGTTTGTCTGCAATAGTAAGAATATACAAAACCGGCTGCGAATATAACCATGCCTACATCAACACAAAACACGAGTGAGAATATCCTTCATCAATGCTTTTACGCAATCAATAATCTACGTCATTCACACCTAGCTGTCACATGATTATAAAATTACTCGTAAACTTTTCTAACTTGTCTCGAAACGGTTTAATATTATATTAAAGCTAAACGTGTGATTATTAAATACTGAATTATAATATCATGATCTGTGTTTTTATATTCGCCGATTTTACTTAAACAGTCTACATCGAGGTTGTATATGATAATTGGAAGCTCCCACAAGAATAATTTTGATTGGAAGCTTATCATTTGGTTTGTCATAGAATTGATTTGATGTTGCATGCTTTACTCAATTTTCTTCAATTCAGATAAAGAACGCGGGACTGCCACCAGTTTAATTGGTTGTGGCCTGCAGTATTCATGCAGGGCTACGTAATACTATGGGCTATGGAGCAGTTATCCACATGTATATACATGTAATATGTAGAAGGATTAGCATAATCATTCCAACAACACATGTACCTGCGGGTATGTAATGCCAGTTTGGGTCTTGAATGTTGTTGATCTCATGCTTTTAGAATTTTGTACCACAAAACTTGTAATGAAATCGATCTCACCCTTTGTGCAACACATTTTACCATTTTCGATCATCTTCAGATGTTCTGGATACCCGCATCCTGCTTCCCCAAACCTGTACGACGTTTACCCCCCATCCCCTAATTGGTGTTATAAGAATCAATTCTCTCCTTGTTATGCCGACTAGTTCACGACAACGTTTCTAACGTTTGTCGCATAAAAAAATTTTTACTTCGGATCGGATAATATGGAAGAAGACCCAGCAAGCGGTGCTGAGACGCCGCAAAATAATAATGGAGCGACTGCTTCACTAGCCGTATTCGAACCTATATTATTACAAGAATATCTGGACAAACTTTTACCTTTGTTACTTGGGACAGAAGAAAAAGAACTCGCCGCTTTATGGCTTCACGAAAATGTAGAACTGTTACGAAAATTTGCGAATGATACGTCATTAGACGCTATTTATTTATCAAAGATACTGGGTATGTGAAACAACCATTTGACTATAATTATTGGCGAGCAACGGTAGACTGCGCGTCTGCCGTATCCTATTTCGTGAAATTGTGTTAGATAACAATGATTTTGTTAGTGAAGTGATCGATCCGGCAAAAATTCTTTATGTAACAAACTTTATCGTTAATCTTCAATTGTTCCTCAAACGCCTATTTTCTTTTCTGTATTTCCAGATGATCCGTCTATTCCTTCTCACAAGTATTCGTTAAGTCAAGAAATATCATATGGACCAAATTATGTGGCCTCCATTGCCTTAATAAAAGAAGTGCCATCACTCGATCCTGGCCGTCCTCTTGGCAATCAAATCCAAATAACTAACCTCCCTGGGCCTGCGGCTACAGAATCCGGCATAGCTGGTGTTAGTCCCTACGAGGCACTCCACTCGTACATCCATCACGCTGTTGCGCCGTATTTCAATGCATACGTTAGCGCCAAGGGGGGTAATGCCGAGACGGGAATCAGAACCAAACAAGATGATTTGAAAATGGGTATTCCTATGGCGAAGAAGAAGATTGCCGAATTAGAGTTGGCATTGTTACATTTGCAACAGAATGTGGAAATACCGGAAATCGTTTTAAGTATTCATCCTGTTGTATCGGAAGCTATTAAAAAGGTAAGAAGAAAAAATTGGTGTGTTTGATATGTCGATGATGGTATTGAAGATCGGTTCAAGTTGGTCTTTTTTTGTAAACGCTGCTTAATAGTATCTAGTTTTGCAGTTGAGCTTATGCTGATGCTGACAAACTTTATTTATACCTCTTTTCTCGTATTCAGTGCAATGCCGAGGGTACCCGCCTCACGGTTGACGTAATAGAACCTAAATTATTAACCGAAAGCACGTTCCTCAATAAGCTCCAAAATGATGTTAATGGTTGGATCAAAGAAATCCAAAAGGTCACCAAGCTAGACCGAGACCCCGCTAATGGAACGGCTATTCAAGAAATAAACTTCTGGCTTAGTATGGAGAAAGCGCTAGAAGGCATCGAAAAACAACTCAAGAGTGAAGAAGTGACGTTTACAATAGAGCTGTTGAAAACGGCCAAGCGTTTTCATGCGACTACATCATTCTATGCTGACACTCGACTAAAAGAAGCGACCGAGAAAGTTCACAGATACAATCAACTCATGAGAGACTTTCCTCTGAATGAACTATTGTCTGCTACGGATGTTAGCAAAGTCAGAGATTCTCTACGTCAGATTTTCAATCACTTGAATAAAAAGTTGAAATTATCACCCTATCCAATCAAAAAGGCACTTCACCTTGTCGAGGCGATTTCCCGCGATCTGAACGACCAACTTCTCAAGGTCTTGGGCAATCGTCGGTTAATGTACGCTGATTACGATGACTTTGAAAGGCTAATGTCCAGTGCTGAAGAGGTGTTCTATACATGGGATGAATGCATGAAAGATTTCACAAATGTAGCTCGCGATATAGCTCGCAAACGTTCCGAGAAACGCTCCGAAAAATTTACCCGTATTCAGATAAACCCTGCTCACGCTAAATTACATGAACGTGTTTCATTTGTCAAGAATTTCCGCAAGCAACACGAACAATTACATCAGACAATTGTCAAAGTCATGACACAGCCGAAAGGGGTTACAAAGATTATCGTGGAAGATGACGCTAATTCAGTTCAGCAACAAGAAGAAAGTGTTAGTATGAGTGATATCGATTCCATCGAGGAAGTAAGACAGGCATATGAGAGTTTGAAAGATATAAATGTACTTGACGTTTCACCCGAGGGAACCGAGATATGGACGGATGCCGAAAATTTATACAATGAGCGTGTGTCAAGAGTTGAGACTCAGATCATTACGCGATTGAGAGATCGATTGGGGACCTGTAAGAATGCAAATGAGATGTTTAGAGTGTTCTCGAAGTTTAATGCATTGTTTGTCAGACCAAAGGTGAGCTACATTTGCGTTGGCGAAAGTTCACGGTTTAATCGGCAATTTAACTAATCAGTCGAACTCTTAATATTCTAACAGATTCGAGGTGCCATTCAAGAGTATCAAACTCAATTGATTGATTCTGTCAAAGACGATATCCAAAAACTTCATAATAAATTCAAAATGCAATATCGGCGCGCTGAATCATTCCATATGGCTCAACTTCGCGACTTGCCTGTTGTTTCGGGGGCCATGATTTGGGCTCGTCAAATCGAACGTCAGCTACAAACGTATATGAACCGTGTCGAAGATGTGTTGGGTAAAGGATGGGAGAACTATGCCGAAGGAGAGAAACTACAAACAGAAAGCAATAATTTCCGAAAGAAGTTGGATACTAAACCTATATATGACGCCTGGATCAAGGATATCAATAACCGTGATCTTAGTGTTTCTGGGAAATTGTTCGAAATCACCAAGAATCGCGCCGCAAACAATCAACTTCAACTCAGTGTTAACTTTAACCCTCAGATTATTACACTTTTCAAAGAGGTGCGAAATCTTCTGTGGCTGAATTATCATGTGCCTCATGCAGTCAGTAATGTTGCCAAGGATGCAAAACGCGTATATCCGTTTGCCGTGAGTCTGATGGAGACTGTTAGAACTTATCAGCAGACGATTGATAAAGTCAAGCAATATGAGAATGAAATCGCTATCCTCGTGGCCAGTTACAGAACTGAAGTGCAAGCCAAAATCGCTACCGGTATCAATTATAAATGGGACTACTTTGTCAACACATACGATCCTCATTATCGACCACATATGGCTACTGGTGCTTTGGAACCAAGAGAAGATCGGCACATCACTTTCGTCAAAGAGTTCGCTGACCTGGTTTCTATATTTCAAAGTAAAGTTGATGCGTTAATTACTGATTATGAAGAGATTCAGAGATCCATTGAAGACTTGCGAGTATGTCCATTTGACGTTGAAAAGTTTAGAGAACATTTGGATAAGATTCAAAAGAAGGTATGACTTTATCATTCTTCTGACGTTTTTAGTTCTGGTAAGTACCTAACGAACTTTGTCTTGCAAATTGCTCAACAAAGGTGGATCGCTTGAACCTCGAGGGATACTCCAACTTGAACAATTGGGTTAATAGACTTGACAAACAAGTCGAGCAAGTTCTCCTCACGCGTCTGCAACAAGCCGTCAAAGCCTGGACAGAAGAATTTCTTCGCTATGGAGCCGATTCAACTACTGTTGACTCAACTTCACGTGATCGAGGAAAATCCACAAAAGGCAAGCGTCGTAATGTCAAATCAGAGGTTGAAGCGGATGATAAACAAACATCAGAGATGAAGCCGAAATTCAAGGCCTGGGAACATGAGATTATTATTCGAAATCAGGTCATCCATCTAAGGCCCCCGATTGAAGAGGCCAGGGCTCATTGGTATAGGCAATTACACGAATGGCTTGCAGTCGTCTGCAACTTACCAAGAATTCAAGCTACGCGATATGATATAGAATTGCCAGTAATTAACAATGTATCCGAAGAGACCAGTTTCGCGAGCTTATTGACCGAAATTCCCGAAGGATTACTCGCAAAGGCTTACGAAATTATTGAAGAGAAGTTGAAAGAAGTTACCAAATATGTCAGCAAATGGCTCCAATTTCAGTCTCTCTGGGATCTTGAAGATACAGACGTATACAAACGCCTTGGCGACAACCTTAATGAATGGCAAAAGATTCTCGCTGAACTCAAGAAGTCTCGCACTACATTTGACAACTCGGAGCAGGAACGCTCATTTGGTCCAATAGTTGTTAATTACGGACAAGTACAGAGTAAAGTTGGCGACAAGTATGACTTCTGGCAAAAGGAAATACTGAGGAACTTTGCAAGCAAACTCGGCGATTCAATGGGCCAATTCTATACAGAGGTTGCGAAATCTAAAGATGATCTTGAAAACTACGCAAAGGAAAGCAAGATCACTGGTGTATCGGTTGCCTACGTTACTCTTGTCCAAGATTTAAATGTTAAAATTGCCAAATGGGATCAGGAAATCAATGTATTCCGTAACGGAGAAAAGACCCTTAACCGTCATCGATATACTTCTAATGACGATCGATTATCAATTGGCCGAATTGAAGGTGCTTGGGACGGTCTGAATCAACTTCTCAAAGTCGCAAATCTAGTTATCAAGGAACAACGCGAACGGCTTCAGAAACAACTTGAAGACGAAGACCGTCTTATCGAAGCCAATATCAAGGAAACTCTCACTGAATGGGCAGATAAGAGACCAATTCAAGGAGACATAAAGCCTGATGTTGCTCAAAAGACTCTCAGCGATTTCGAAAAACGCTTCAATGATCTCAAGACTAAATTCGACGCTAACTGTCGTGCGAAGTATGCCTTACATCTTGACCTTGTTTCCGAAAGTCAGTTGGATCCGGTGTTGGAAGAGCTTGACGCTTTTAAGGCTGTTTGGAATTCTCTAGGAAAGGTTTGGCAGTCTATAGACGATACAAAAGAACAGTTATGGTCATCCGTTGTGCCGCGTAAGCTTCGTCAGCAATTGGATAATTTATTGAATTCAACTAACCAAATGAATACAACTACAAGACAATACGCTGCCTTTGAATATTTGCAAGAGACGCTGAAGGGGTATATCAAAATAAATCCAATTTTGTCAGACTTGAAATCAGATGCGTTGAAAGAAAGGCATTGGAAACAGTTATTCAAAACTTTGAGAGTCGAAAACAGATGGATGTTTTCTGAAATGACAGTAGGCAACATTTGGGATATGGATTTGCGCAAAAATGAAACGACGGTCAGAGAGATTATAACCCAAGCTCAGGGCGAAATGGCTTTGGAGGAATACTTGAAACAGGTATGTTTTTGTCTGCATTTTTTATTGCATTACTCGTTGGAAAACTTCGACTCAATACGTTGTCTATGTAGGTGCGGGAGACATGGAAGAATTACATGCTCGAACTTGTTAATTATCAGAACAAAACCCGCTTGATTAGAGGATGGGATGACTTGTTCACAAAGTGCAGTGAGAATCTTAATTCTTTGACGGCGATGAAAATGTCACCTTATTATAAATCGTTTGAGGAGGAGGCCTCGTCCTGGGAAGATAAACTTAACCGTATCCACGTTTTATTCGATGTCTGGATTGATGTACAGCGTCAATGGGTGTACCTCGAGGGTATATTTAGTGGTAGTGCTGATATCAAACACCTTCTTCCAGTTGAAAGTCAACGGTTTGCCAATATCAATTCGGAATTTCTGACTGTAATGAAGAGAGTCAACAAATCACCGTGCGTCATGGATGTCCTTACGATACCCGATGTCCTAAAATCATTAGAACGTTTGGCCGAACTGTTAAACAAAATTCAAAAGGCACTTGGTGAATATCTTGAACGGGAGCGTTCTTCGTTCCCACGTTTCTATTTCGTCGGTGATGAAGATTTACTCGAGATCATTGGTAACTCAAAGGACGTCGTTCGTATTCAAAAGCATTTCAAGAAAATGTTTGCTGGTGTGTCAAACATTATCTTAACCGAAGAGAATACCGTAATTTCCGGCATGGCATCTCGCGAAGGAGAAGAAGTATATTTCAAGAAGCCTATATCTATCAAAGAGAATCCAAAGATCAATGACTGGTTGACAATGATAGAGAAAGAAATGAAGGTCTCGCTGGCAATTTTGCTAACGGATGCCGTCACCGAAATGAATACGTTTTATCTTGCAGATGATTTGGACACTAACGTTTTCTTGGATTGGATTGACAAATATCCGGCTCAGCTAGTTGTAGTGGCCATACAAATTATTTGGACACAATCGGTTGATAAAGCTCTTACGACCATGTCTGAAGGTGATCAAAATGACCAAACTCCAATGAATAACGCTCTAGGATACGTTCTACGCGGACTTGAGGTTTTGGCCGATACTGTATTACAAGATTTACCTCCTACCAAGCGAAAGAAATGCGAGCATCTTATTACTGAACTTGTTCATCAGCGTGACTTGCTCCGTCAATTGATTCGCAACAAAGTCTCAGGACCGAAGGACTTTGAATGGCTATACCAGATGAGATTCTATTTCAACAAAGACGCAGAAGACCCATTAGTACGTTTGGTCATTAACATGGCTAATGCTCAGTTCTATTATGGATACGAATACCTTGGTGTCCCAGATCGTCTTGTGCAGACTCCTCTTACTGATAGATGTTACCTCACGCTCACACAAGCTTTAGAGGGTCGTCTGGGTGGATCACCATTTGGACCCGCCGGTACTGGCAAGACAGAGTCAGTTAAAGCATTAGGTGTTCAACTTGGCCGGTTTGTGCTGGTATTCTGTTGTGACGAAAATTTCGACTTTCAAGCTATGGGTCGTATATTTGTTGGTCTGTGCCAAGTTGGAGCATGGGGCTGCTTTGATGAATTTAACCGACTTGAAGAAAGAATTTTGTCGGCTGTATCACAGCAAGTGCAGACTATTCAGCTTGGTCTCAAAGCTGCCAAGGATAACCCAAATACAGAGATCGAGATTGTAGGAAAGAATCTGAAAGTCAATACCAATACGGGTAAGTTAATGATATTTATGCGTCAGTATGCTTTATAACAATTTTTAAAACCTTATCTTTGTTTTTTCTTAAAATCACAGGTATCTTTATCACCATGAATCCTGGATATGCTGGCCGTTCTAACCTACCCGATAATTTGAAGAAATTATTCAGAAGCATCGCCATGACGAAACCAGATCGCGAACTTATCGCTCAAGTGATGTTGTATTCACAAGGCTTCCGTACTGCTGAAATTCTTGCTTCCAAAGTCGTTCCTCTATTTAATCTGTGCTCCGAGCAACTGTCTCCTCAATCTCATTATGACTTTGGTCTTCGTGCACTCAAAAGTGTACTCGTAAGCGCCGGTAACCTGAAACGTGAGCGACTACATAATCTTCGAAAAATGATTCAAGAAGGAACAAAGACAGAAGACGAGTATTCGAAACTTTCCGAACCTGTTCCTGAACAAGAAATATTGATTCAAAGTATCCGTGAAACTATTGTACCTAAATTGGTTGCCGATGATATTCCACTGCTGACCAGGTATTGTTGGGAATTTTTATCGGTGGTAATTATATTTGTTATTCATGTCGGCTAATCGTATCATTCGTTTTATTTAGTCTGGTTGCGGACGTCTTCCCCGGAGTAGAATATGCACCGGTCGATCTCGATAGACTCAAAGAAGAAATCATTAAAGTTTGTGGCGAACGCCGCCTTGTTGATGGGGAGCTTTGGATGGAGAAGGTTCTTCAACTTTATCAAATTCAAAACATTCACCATGGTCTGATGATGGTAGGACCTTCGGGTTCTGGCAAGTCAATGGCTTGGCAAGTGTTACTGTCTGCCTTGGAACGAGTTCAGGGAGTTGAAGGTATGTCATATGTGATTGATCCGAAAGCTGTATCCAAGGACGCTCTGTATGGTACCTTGGATCAAACCACCCGTGAATGGACAGACGGGTTGTTCACTCATATACTTCGTAAGATTATTGATAACGTACGTGGCGAGAGCAACAAGCGGCATTGGATTATCTTTGATGGTGATGTGGATCCCGAGTGGGTTGAGAATTTGAATAGTGTACTGGACGACAATCGTTTGCTTACTTTGCCAAACGGAGAGCGGCTTAGTCTACCTGGAAACGTTCGTATTATGTTCGAAGTTGAAACGCTTAAGTATGCAACTTTGGCTACAGTCAGTCGCTGTGGTATGGTTTGGTTCAGTGAGGAAGTTGTTACTTTGCCAATGATTTATACCAATTACTTGGAGACGTTAAAGAATGTTGCTTTGGATGATAATGAGGAAGATGGAATGCCAAAAGGACGTGACAATGAAGAGAGTGTTTCACCTAATCTTTTGACACAAGCAGCAGTTGCAAATATTCTTGCCCCACATGTCAGCGAAGATGGGTTTGTTACGAAAGTACTTGAACATGCTGAGACTCTTGAACACATTATGGACTTTACCCGTATGCGCGTTTTAAATACACTCTTCTCCCTGCTCAACAAGACGGCTCGAAACGTGATTGAATATAATGTTCATCATCCTGATTTCCCAATGTCACAAGAACACATGGAAGCTTATGTTGTCAAGCGTCTGGTTGTTGGTGTTATCTGGAGTTTCTCCGGTGACGCAAAACTGGATTTGCGGGCTAAATTGGGAGACTATGTACGCGGAATCGTAACCATCGATCTTCCGCCTGCCAGCCCTGGATCATCCATTATCGATTATGATGTTCAAGTCAGTAATGGCGAATGGGTTCCATGGACAAGTAGAGTACCGACAATTGAAATCGAAACACACACTGTTGCGGAAGCTGACGTCATTGTTCCGACGGTTGATACTATAAGACATGAAGAAGTGCTGTATTCATGGCTGTCTGAACATAAACCTCTAATTCTTTGTGGTCCTCCAGGATCAGGAAAGACAATGACGCTTTTCAGCGCACTTAGAAAGTTACCAGATATGGAAGTCGCCGGTCTCAATTTCTCCAGTGCAACTACACCGGAACTTATCTTGAAGACTTTTGATCAGTACTGCGATTACCGAAAGACACCCACTGGCGTTATTTTATCACCCAAAGCAATAGGTCGATGGATTGTCGTATTTTGCGACGAAATTAATCTTCCAGCCACAGACAAGTATGCTACTCAGCGCGTGATTTCATTCTTAAGACAACTAATCGAATATGGAGGATACTGGAGAACTTCCGATAAAGCATGGGTCAAGCTTGAACGTATTCAATTTGTCGGTGCTTGTAATCCCCCAACCGATCCTGGTCGAGTGCCGCTTACTCACAGATTCCTACGTCATGCCCCATTAGTTATGGTTGATTATCCTGGTGAAATATCTCTCAATCAGATTTACGGCACATTCTCGCGTGCTATGTTGAAGGTTGTTCCATCGCTACGTGCATACGCTGAACCGCTCACTGCTGCTATGGTTGATTTATATCTTATGTCACAGAAGAGGTTTACGCCAGATATACAAGCTCACTACATATACTCACCTCGTGAGTTGACGCGTTGGATGAGGGGTATCTTTGAAGCTATTAAACCGATGGAATCTCTCTCAGTGGAGGGTCTCGTTCGTATTTGGGCGCATGAAGCTTTGCGCTTGTTCCAAGATCGTCTTGTAACCGAAGAAGAACGCAAATGGACTGATGACAACATTGATGCTATTGCCATGAAGCACTTCCCCAGTCTCAACCAAGACGAAGCACTGGGTCGACCGATTTTATTCTCGAACTGGTTATCGAAGTATTATATTCCTGTTGACCGTGAAGAACTGAGAGATTACGTGAAAGCTCGTCTCAAGGTCTTTTATGAGGAAGAATTAGATGTACCACTAGTATTGTTTAACGATGTGTTAGATCATGTGCTTCGAATTGATCGTGTATTCCGTCAAATGCAAGGTCATTTATTGCTGATTGGTGTCAGCGGATCTGGTAAAACAACTCTCTCAAGATTTGTTGCTTGGATGAACGGATTAAGTGTATTCCAAATCAAAGCGCACAACAAATACACAGGCGAAGATTTCGATGAAGATTTGAGAACGGTTTTGCGGCGGGCTGGATGTAAAGGAGAGAAAATATGCTTCATAATGGATGAATCTAATGTGTTAGACTCTGGGTTCTTAGAACGTATGAACACTCTTCTGGCGAACGCTGAAGTTCCTGGTTTATTCGAAGGTGACGAACACAATGCTCTTATGACGAGTTGCAAAGAAGGTGCTCAGCGAGATGGATTAATGTTGGATACCCACGAAGAGTTATACAAGTGGTTTACTCAACAAGTTATGAAGAATCTTCACGTTGTCTTCACAATGAATCCGCCAGAAGGTGGTTTGGCGTCTCGTGCTGCTACTTCACCAGCGTTATTTAATCGTTGTGTCTTAGATTGGTTCGGTGATTGGTCCGACCAAGCTTTCTTCCAAGTCGGTATGGAGTTCACGCAAAATCTTGATTTAGATCTTCAATCATATTCCCCTCCTGCAAATTTCCCGATTGTCTACAGAGGTTTGAGCATGCCACCACTCCACCGACATGCTATAGTTAATGCATTTGTTTATGTGCACCAATCCTTATATGAAATCAATGCTAAACTGAGCAAGCGACAAGGCAGATACAACTATGTCACGCCTCGTCATTTTCTGGACTTTATCAATCACTATGTACGTTTGTTTAATGAGAAACGAGAAGACCTAGAGGAACAACAACGCCATTTAAATATTGGATTGGAAAAATTGAGAGATACAGTAGATAAAGTAGAAGAATTACGCGTCAGCTTGAATATCAAAGAAGGTGAACTAAAAGCGAAGAACGCCGAGGCCGAGGAGAAATTGAAAATTATGCTTATCGATCAACAGAAAACCGAGACCAAGAAAGAAGAAGCCCGCAAACTTGAAGAAGTACTTCAACAACAAAAGATCGCTATTGAAGAAAGGCGAACGGTAGTAATGAATGATTTGGCAAATGCAGAGCCGGCCGTTGAAGAAGCAAAGAAAGCCGTCAGTGGTATTAAGAAGCAACATCTTACCGAAGTTCGTCATATGAATAACCCACCCGCAGCTGTCAAGCTTGCAATCATGTCCGTATGTACTTTACTCAACTTCCCAGTAAACGCTTGGAAGGACTGCCAGAGTGTCGTTCGCCGAGACGATTTTATCGCCAACATTGTCAACTACGATACTGACAAGAATATGACGAGACAGATAAGAGAAAGGATGAAGTCCGAATACGTTAACCAGAAAGAATATAATTACGACACCGTCAACAAAGCGAGCAAAGCTTGCGGTCCATTAGTTAAATGGGTAACAGCTCAAGTAGGCTACTCTGAAATCTTGGATAGAGTTGGTCCACTGCGGAATGAAGTCATGGGCCTACAAACACGTCAGGAGACCACCGAAGCACATGCAGAGGCAAACCGTAAAATGATTGCTGATTTGGAAAAGAAGATTGAGCAATATAAGAAAGATTATGCTGACTTAATCAGAGAAACAGAAGGAATTAAGGCCGAAATGGAGCAGGTGAAGAGTAAAGTTACACGCAGCGAAAAGTTGCTTGATAGTTTAGGATCCGAGAAAACAAGATGGGAATCCGGGAGTCAAGCATTCGAAACACAAATGGGAACAATCGTTGGTGACGTTATATTATCAGCCGCTTTTCTTGCGTACGGTGGTTACTTTGATCAACAATATCGTGAAGTTCTTCTGAACAAGTGGATAAACCATTTGATAGCTGCTGGTGTCTCATTCAAAAGTGATTTGTCGTTAACAGAGTATTTATCTTCTGCTGACGACCGATTGTCATGGCAAGCAAACTCCCTACCAGCAGATGATTTATGTACAGAAAATGCTATCATGCTGAAACGTTTCAATAGATATCCGCTCATCATCGATCCTTCCGGCCAAGCAACTGCCTTCTTAATGAACGAATACAAGAACAGGAAGATGACGGTCACCAGTTTCTTGGACGACTCATTCATCAAAAATCTAGAATCTGCGCTACGTTTCGGAAATCCATTGCTGATCCAGGATGTCGAACATCTGGACCCTATTCTTAATGCAGTCTTGAACAAAGAATTGCGTCGCACTGGAGGTCGTGTTCTAATTAGATTAGGAGGACAAGATATCGATTTCTCTCCGTCATTCACACTCTTTTTATCGACACGTGATCCTTCCGTTAATTTCCCTCCGGATGTATGCAGTCGTGTGACATTTGTTAACTTTACTGTCACTCGTAGTAGTTTGCAGAGTCAATGCCTCAACCAAGTTCTTAAAGTTGAACGACCCGACACTGACAAGAAGAGAACGGATCTAATTAAACTGCAGGGAGAATTCAAATTGAAATTAAGACATCTAGAGAAATCACTTTTACAAGCTTTAAATGAATCTAAAGGCAACATTTTGGATGACGCTAAAGTTCTTGATACATTAGAAACACTAAAGAAAGAAGCAGCAGAGATTACCCGTAAGATTGAGGAAACAGAGACTATAGTTCAGGAAGTTGAGCAGGTCACAACGGAATACACACCTCTTGCTTCGGCATGTAGTTCCGTATTTTTCGTTATGGAACAAATGAATCTTCTCAACCATTTCTATCAATTTTCACTTGAATACTTTTATGAAATCTTCCAATCCATTCTTCACAATAACCCAAATCTCCAGGACGTCACAGACAATAGCAAACGTTTGAATATTCTCTCTCGTGATTTGTTCAATGTTACTTTCCAAAGAGTTTCACGCGCTTTACTTCACGATGACCATATCACATTTGCTCTCTTATTGTCTCAAATCAAACTGCGTGGTACACCTGACCAGGTTGATGAAAACGAATATGATTTCTTGCTGAGTGGTGGAGACGTTGTCCCTGGTGTTAAAGTTAGTCCAGCAGATCTCGGAATATCGGAGGATCTCTTTGACTCGGAACAAGCGGCGCGCATAAAAGAATATTCCACACTTCCCTGCTTTAGAACTCTTGCTGATGAGCTTTCTGACAACGAGGATCAATGGGAGCAATTCATGAAAGATGATGCTGCCGAGAATTCAATCCCAACATTCTGGGAATCTAATTTACCTGGTATGTATAGGAAGAAGCAAATATCTATCGCCTTATTGTATAATATCTTACATTTACCTAACTTCATGCATTTTATTATTTTATTAGAATCGGTTAATCAGCTGCGCCGAATGCTTCTTATCAAATGCCTAAGACCCGACAGACTCATACCTGCCGCTAAAACATTCGTTAGTGATGTCTTTGACTCAAACTTCCTTGGTCAAACCGAGTTGGATTTCAAGGCTATGGTACTGGAAGAAGTTCAACCGACAACACCTATATCACTTTGTTCTGTGCCTGGTTACGATGCCAGTTATCGAGTAGATAATCTTGTTGCAGAAGTAAACGTTCGCTGCACGTCAGTTGCTATGGGCTCTCAAGAAGGCTTTACGTTAGCCGATCAAGCGATCAACTCCGCCATTAAGACAGGTCAATGGGTGTTATTGAAGAACGTACATCTTGCTCCTTCGTGGCTCGGTCAACTAGAGAAGAAACTTCATAGTATGAAAGCAAACAGAAACTTCCGCATATTCCTCACGATGGAAACAAATCCTAAAGTGCCTGTGAATCTCCTTCGCTTATCACGCGTTCTTATGTTCGAACCACCACCGGGAATCAAAGCAAATCTTCAAGATTCACTCAAAGGCATTACGCCAGCACGTGTTCGCAAAGGTCCAACTGAGCTTGCCCGTTTGTATTTCTTGCTTGCTTGGTTACACGCGATTGTACAAGAGCGTCTTCGATATGTTCCACTTGGTTGGACGAAGGTGTACGAGTTTAACGATTCCGATCAGGACTTTTCCATTAACACAATCGATGCCTGGCTGGACAGTATTGCGCAAGGCCGATCGAATATCTCGCCCGATAAGATTCCGTGGGATGCTTTGCGTACTTTGATCACTACTGCTGGTTATGGTGGTCGTATCGATAACGAATTCGACAAGCGTCTTTTGGAATCTTTTGTAAACACGCTCTTCACCCCTGCTGCTTATGACCTTAACTTCCCTCTTGTCGATGCTGACGATGGCAATCTTCTACGAATACCAGAGGGCACAAAGATTGAGCAGTTTATAATGTGGGTCAACAAATTACCTGATAGAGAGCCTCCGGCATGGCTGGGTCTACCAAGCAATGCAGAAAGAGTCTTGGCAACTACACAAGGTTATGCCATGTTAGGCAAAGTTCGTAAAATGAAGAGCATAAGTGATGATGATGAAGTAGCATATTCGCAAGAATCCAATGCAAAGAATGCAGGACCGTCTAGCCAACCATCGTGGATGCGCCAGCTATCTGCTGCCGTGAACAACTGGTTAAGTATGTTGCCAGAGAAACTCAGTTCGATGCAGAAGACTGCTGATAGTATCAGAAACCCGCTGTTCAGATTCTTTGATCGTGAGAACTCTATTGGCCGTAATCTTCTCTCGAAAGTCAGACAAGATTTGAATGATATTGTAAAAGTTTGCGAGGGCGAATTAAAACAGACGAATCATTTGCGTATGCTGTTGGGTTGTTTGACTAAGGGTGAGTAATGACAAAGTTTGCTGTACCATCTTGCCGAAGGCTTCGCTTCGGTTGCCGGAGGACTGTGATTTACAAGATCCTCAGTCGTTGGATTAACAAGGAGTA
>CAJVPJ010000853.1:0-15494 GCA_910592205.1 Paraglomus occultum | reverse complement strand
AAAGTGAAGAAACAAAGATTATGGACTATAGAAGGCAATCAGGGATTGTTCTATCCAACTCTCAGTCTTTTGAGAAGTCTAAGCAAAAAGATAAAATAAAAGAATTTAAAAAAATACTAGGCATAACCTCACAAAACAAAACCAATAATCTAGAAGTAGAAACAGCTCTGCCATATGGATTGGCCGTAGAAGATAGATTAGAGGAGGACAATATTAGAGAAGGAGTAATGTATTACAATAAAATACTTCCAAAGAATTTTCTTGGACCTTTCAATGGTGGAGTAAAAGATAGATTGCCAACTAAGTTGATCAATCTTCTTGAAATTAATGAAAGTGAGTTGGAAGAAATAGAGGCAAGTAAAACCGAAGATTTGATAGAAGGAGGTATTGATATAGAGGATTATGCTATTTTGTCTTATTCCTGAGGAGCTCCTCCTTGAAGTAAATTTAGGAAAGATAGCAGAACTTCTAAAAACTTGCATGACGGAAGTGAAAAGTCGTTCCACAAAGCCATCAAAGCATGCAAAAATAAGGAAATTAAAGTTGATTATCTATGAATGGATTGTCTGTGCATAAATCAAAGGGATGAAGAAGAACTAGCTTTTGAGATATCAAAATTGAGGCAATACTACAGAAGTGCTAAGGTAACTCTGATACCGATCCAAAAAGAAATTGACAGGAATATATCACTAAGTTCCTTACAGCCTAAAGGTGATGGAAAAGCAGAGATGGAAGAAGTTTTTTCTGCTGCATTGGATATAATAAAAATGATAGTCAGGTCAGATTGGTTTCGTAGAACTTGGACTTTTCAAGAAGGGCTATTATCTCCCCAAACCGTCTTTATGTTTGATGATTGCTTGGTTGATGGAAGATTTTTGGCCATGGTTTGGTCGATCAAACAAGGTCCAGAAACAAATCTCCCCCACCTAACCAAAAAAGAAGATTATCTTCATAATTTCTTTAAGAAATACAGCAAAAAAGTCGCTACTCCCCTCGGTTGAGCTTATTACGAAGAAGGATATAATCCAGAAGACGAAATTTATTTAAGCCTATTTCAAGCCCTTAAAGCAATAGAAAGACGGGAAAGATTTATAATTGTAGATGGTATTTATTCTGTGCTAGGGTTGTTAAGTTATGGAAGTAAAGTAAGACCAAAATACAAGGAAAATAATCACTACACAAAAAAAGATTTTGTCGAAGAGCTGGTTAATGTTATGAAAATAGCAGTAGAAAACGGTCATGGTGAACCTTTATCTTGATATGGAGAAGGAAATAATGATTTGCTGGGATTATGCTGGCTACCAAAAATAGAAAAAGATGGTTTGACAAGCATAGAGCGAGTGATAGAAGGTATTGAATGCGAACCAAATAGTGTTATTTTTACAGAGAACGGAATTAAAATAAAAGGCTCGAAATATAAAATAGTTAGCACAGAAAGAGTTGACAGTAATAATGAAAATGATGATGGCGAATTATACAGCAGAAGGTTTTTGGTGGGAGTTGAAAGTAGTTCAGATTACAAATGAGTAAATTTGCAAGGAACACGTAAGACATTGGTAAAAAAAAATAGTGATGATTTTACACTTTTAGTACCCAATAAAAATCAATGAAAAAACCGTCCATTAATTGCCTTACTGGTAAAAAGTTTTAATGATGAAGTTTATCATCGAGTAGACTTGATAAGAATATTAGAGGGGTCAGAAAATTTAACTAATCCCGAAGAAGAAGTGGTAATTGGAATGAATCAAAATATCCAAATTAATAAATTAGAAAAAGAAAAAAAATACTATGAAGCACATATAGAAGTTGCAAAAAAATAGCATCATAATTTTAAAATAAATGAATTAGAACAAAAACAGTTAAAAAATGTCCGCAATTTTGACCCTTCTTGCCTAAATAATAGAAGTTGACAAATCCGATCAGGCAAAAAAACTACTAAAAAACGAAAAAAGTATTATAAAAAGAAAAGAATAACAAGAACCCACAAAACCAAATTAAAACATATTATATATGTCAAATAACGCTCAAGAGAACATTAACCAACTTACTAATAAGGCTAAAATTAAGTACTTGGATATTAGCAACCGCAATTTATCTGGTAATGTTGACTTAAAAGAATTCACGGCCTTAACTAGTTTCAATTCTTACAATAATAAATTTGAAAACTTGGATTTTTTGGGTAGTTTACCCAATAAAGAACAATTAAAAAAACTAAACTTTTTTGGTAATCAGATAAAGGAGTTAGATTTAGCCTGAATACTAGAAAATTTTCCTAATTTGGAATATCTGAATTGTGAAAATAATCCTTTATCCGCTAAAAATTTGGAAAATTTAACTAGCGAGCAATTTGGGAAGTTAGTCCAAGGCATTAAAGATAAAAAGATCCGAATAAATTCTTTTAAAGGAACAATTTTAATGGATTTATTGGAATATGCTCAGAAATTAGTTGCCAAAGGAGATAATAATCAGTCCCAAAACGCTCAATATTTACAAACTCTTATTCAGCAAGGAGATTCACCAGTTAAGGATAATAAGCAACCTGGTAATAATACTTCTTTATTAGTTGGCGGATTAGTTGTTTTTGGAATTTCAGCTATGGTGATTGGTTATTGACTAGGGAAAAGAAAAAATAATAATTATAATGATAGGAAAAATAACCAACTGAATAGAAGATAATATTCTCAAAATAATAGTATTTGGTCCAATTTGAATATGTGGTGGTATATTTTGCTGATTATTCTCTTTCTCACTTTACAAATATCACGCAAGCGGGTTAAATATAACAGAATGAATTGTGATTAAACACTCTTTTTTTAATGCTATTCAGAGCGGGTGATTTTTAGTTTCTTTTATAGTCGCGGTTCTTATTTTTGGCTCTTGAATATTTCATAAGAAGTTTTTATCTGATAGTTGATAAATAAAATTACAATATATAGTTGTTTACTGAAAGGGACTGGTAGACGAACGAGGTTTGTATAAAATCGCATTTGTCTACCTACTAGTAGTCTGTCAGTCGCTTTGAGTTTACAACAAAAATGACAAATGCGAATTACTCACAACAGGGCAATCCTAATAACAATTTACTAGAAAAGTGTCAGAGAGAAGGAGAATTTTTCCACTTTTTTAACTTATTTTCAAAGAAGGAGGAGAATTTTTCCACTTTTTAAAGAATTAATTTTCGAACAAAGGAAATAAAGACTTCTTTACTTTTTTTCTTGGGAAATTAACCTCATTGTTTTCCACAACTAGACCATAAGCACGAGTTAGTTATCTAAACTCTACTCCAATGAGTAAAAAAACTAGAACTAGTTGCGAGGCAAATGCGGAAGTTAGGTCGCCGTTTCTAATTGAAACAAACTACCGATAAGCAGTAGCTGTGGCGATAATGGGGGTGGAATGTCTGGCATATAACCAGACCATCACCGCGGGAATTCTAAAAACTGTAATCAAGTTATTTAGACCGAAGCGGATACCCATAATTCCTGACTTGTCGACCTCTTAAAATGAGAACTAAATATAGGGAACTACAAACCTATATAATAATTTTAGTTCCGAAGCGAGGCGAGGGGTGAAGTGTGGCGTTTTTTTGGCTAATTTTGGCCCTTTACTTATTTTTAATAAGTAAAAAATAGCTTAACGGCCCTTTTTTCTTTTCTTTTTACTTGTTTTTTCTTTTATAAGAGTTAACACGCGGTTCTATGCTCCATTTCAAAAGTCATCCCTTGTATCTATACCTTATAACTCCCTTTCTTATGGTCCTTGGAAAAGTTTTTAAAGTGCTGCGGCTGTCTAATAAGAGAAAAACAAGCGAGAGAAAGGAGGCCAACCTCCCCCAGGGTAAGATAAAGGGAGGAGCCCCCAAATATTTTTAACCAAAAATCCATAGTGTTATCTCGTGAATAACCACTAAAAAAAGTTTATAAAGGGTAGTTAAAAGTTGACTAAACTTTATTCAGAGTAAAAATTTGGTCGAGTTGATTTTTGGGAGTAATTGTCTATTTTAGTCTTAAAATTTGCTTATATGCTTCCTAGTCAACAACTTTTAAAAAAAGTTAGTCAGGAAATGAAAAGGATTCCAAACAGGAAAAAGGAGAGTAAGAGGGGAATTCACTTTTGCTGTTTTCTTTTGTGTCATAAGGCAGGGTTAAGGGTGAGTGAAGCAGTAAAATTTGATTTAGCGAATAAAACTCCTAATGGCTTATATCGCATAGAAAAACCCAAAGGCAAAAAGGAACGGCTTGTCTATATTCCCAAAAAGGTCATCGGGGAATTAAAGAAAAATAATTGACAACCGAACCAAACTAATCGCCGAAACTTTTACCATTTTTTACGGAAAATAAAAAGAGAGTTAGGAATTAGCAAAAATGTGGAACTAACTCCGCATACTCTCCGCCATGCTTTCGCTACTTACCAAGCGGAATCTGGTCTGCCTTTACCAATTTTGCAGAAATTGTTAGGTCATTCCAGTATTAGGACAACTTCTTTATATTGAAAGGATATTTACCAGGAACCAGACGACGATATTGGTGGTATACTAGCTGGTAAAAACTGACTAGAAAGAAAACAACCACCACTAATCACGGAAAATTTCCCGGAAACACTGAAAACTCCCAAACCTATTTTTATATACCAAAGACCAGTAATTTCAAGCAAAAATCCTACTCATGCGGATAATTCCTTATCACTCCCAAAAACACTTAAAAAAACCCCAGGAATGTTAATTAACGGAATTTTGCCTAACTCCCCAGCGAAATTTCCCTTAAATCCTGCTAACAAAAAAAACGATCAGTTGAAAATCAATAAACCATTAGCGCTAATTGCTAATAATGAAGAAAAGCCTGCTAAAAAAGAAGCAATTTTACTCCAAAAAATCAAACTTTTAGAGGAACAATTAAAATATACCCAGCAGTTAGTCCAACAAGAAAAACAACGAGCCGACCAATTGGAAATCAAATTAAAAGTAGTTGGGAAGTTTCTTTATCAACAACAAAAAATTAACTACTATAAACAGCTAGAAAAAGAGCAAGAAGCAAAAATAGAGCAACCACTTCTTAAACCTCCTAATAAATAAGCACAAATAACAACGCCTATTGCGTATTAATTAATCTCTCAATATCCTCTTTTTTTATATTCAGCCCACAAGTGCCTTTTCCTGACGGGCATTTGCTCTAATCTTTTTTCTAAACAATTGCCACATAACGCTTTTTTCTCTTTTAGTCCCCAAAACCGAGCATCATGCCTATTTTTAATTATTCCATGCCTTAACGCTTCCCTGATAAACGCAAAGCATTCAAAACACCAAGACTGATAATGAGTGCTATTTAATGCCTCAATCCAAAAAGGCAGAGCAGGAATTTTGTCATTTTTGCGTTGGAAAATTGGCTCATTTGTCATTATCTTTCTGGCTAATTCTCTTAACTGCTCCCTTGCTTCCTGAGCAAAAGGCGAAAGTCTAACAGGATTTTTATAACTAGGGTAGGGATAAGTTTTTTTGCTCCTCATATGGTATTATATTTACGCAATAGGCGAAATAGTATTTAATACACATTTTGAGGGAGAATGGAGATGGGAAGGTCGGTTTAGAGTTATTTTCACTACTTATTTCCATAAGTTAAAATTGTCCGCAAAATATTAACAATGTCTTTCTGGTGCTTCCTTGACAAAATAGCAAAAATTCGAATTGTCTCAATAACAAACTGAAAATTATTTTTGGTTACTAGATAAGTTGCTTTCTGTTTAGTTTCTGCTGACTTATTTTCTATTTCGGAATATTCTTCCACTAATTTCATGGGAATACATAAATAGAGCATGGGTTGAATGCCAATTGCTTTTTGCTTTTCTTTAATAATTATCTCTATCTTTAATATCAAATCACTTATCTCATAAATTAGGAGTGGATGTCCAATGGTGCTTTTTCAAAAAGTATATTCGCCAAATTTATATTCTTTGGGGTGAGTTCGATAAACTTCTAATTCATCCTCAATAAATTTCTTTTCACTGTGAATCTCTTTTAGTAGTTTTTTCAGATATTTTAAATCAATAAATCTTTTTCTTAGAATTTCCACTAATAGGTCAGATAATTCGTAAATATAGCGACCAGTCGGATTCTCCTCTTTGTCAACTATTTTTATTTTATTAAGGGTATTGGTGAAGTTTAGCAAAATTAGAATTAGTTTCTTTTAAGTCATAAGAGATTTGCCATTCAAAATAACAATCACTCGTAATTTTTTCTTGGCGGGTGGCTAGTGGTATTCCTTGGTAAAAAATATCTTTTCTTTTTTTAACTCTAATCTTACTGCTATGACTAGTTAAAGGCAAAATTATCTTTATAAATTGGCTACTCATGCTTCAAATTCTTTAATTTTACTAGTTTTGGTTAGTTTTTCCGCTGGTTTTTTGTTCTCCAATTTAGAGGAAACTCTTTGCGTAAAATATTTTCAATCCTCTTCTTGGAATTCTGGGTTATAAAAAACATCGAAATTCCGCAAATAAAAAGGTATTGTTCCTTGAAATTCCTCCTTAAAATAATCAATATAAGCGTAATATTTTAACTTGTCCTTTCTTATTGGAACACTATAATCATTAAATTCTTGGATAAATGTTCTATTTCGCATAACGGAATTAATATCTCTAAAAGTAAAAAAGAACAAATTATTTAAATATTCATCCGAAAAGGTTTTTTTGGGATATTTATTAACTAAGTCAGTTAGAAACTGAAAAGAATTGAGCGAAAATTGTTTGCCATTCTCTAACTGAAAAGAAAAGTTTTTAATATACTCATAATTCATCCCCTTTTTATCTAATTGATACAAGGAGATAGCAATTGGAAAAGAAGCCCCTTTGGCATCACTAAATTTTTTGCTATCAATTACCAAGGATTTAAGCAGTTTGTAGTTATCTTTAACCTCTTTTAAGTTATTAAAATTGGTTTCTTTGATTAGATAACTCAACGGATGGAGAACGCAAATATAATCAGCCTTTAATTGATAATAACTTCGCAAAAAACTAATTCCTAAATCACGAGATTTTATTTGCGGATCAATGGCTGGATTATTTTGGTGATTTTCTTTAAGTTTTCTGGCCTTTAAAGAGGTTATGTCATTATAAGGAGGATTACCAATAATGATTAACTTTTGGTTATCTTGGATGCCGTATTCTTTTCTACAAGGATTAGTTAAAGCATTTTTGTGGATGGCAGAGAGGTTAAGAAAATTTTTTTTCAAATAATTAACGGCCAATTCGTCGCTGTCAGCAGCGACAAGTAGTAAATTTTTACTTTCTCTATTCAAAAAAAAACTTCCTTTTCCCGCACTAGTATCAAGGATAACAGTGTTTTTGGTTAGAAAAGGGGCAATTAATTCTCAAACATAATTAACCAGTTCAGGCGGGGTATAGAAACTACCACTATTAATTTTTTGTTGGTAGCTTAAATGGTTAGCAGTGGTTAGCATGTTTTTTTCGTATATTTATTAATTTTTCGCTCTTTCTCATTATTTCCGCCGATGTTTACCACATGCTTTATAACACGCCAAAGCATCCTCCAAGACTTCCACATAATTTAGTCTTTCCTCTTGGGCTATTTTTTTTAAATCAGTTAACCATTCCTTTTTAACCCGTGTGCCAAACTGCTCTGTTCGTCCATTTTTGCGTCAACTTCTTTTATCAATTACTATTTCTGGGGATTTCAAATTTTCGCTAGTTTCTTGGGAAGGAATTCCTAAACTTTTAATTTTCTGACTTCACTTATTCATAATATATATTTTTATAGCAGTTAGATTTATTTAGCTGCTAGATTTGTATAGAAGTTAGATTTGTCTAGACATAAAAAAATAATATATATGCTAATACTTGCTTTTATTTCCCAAAAAGGAGGAGTGGGAAAATCTACCCTCGCCCAAGCCTTAGCGGTTGAAACTACCCGCCAAAAAATAAAAACTTTACTAGCGGATTGCGACCCGCAGCAATCTACTAGTTATAAATGAACTCAATTGCGAAAAGAAAATAAAATAACTCCTGCTATTACTAGCCAAGTATTTCAACAAGTAAAAGACATTTGACCTTTAACTAAACAATATGATTTAATAATTATTGATGGTCCTGCCCGCACTAGTAAAGGAACTTATGAAATCGCTCAACGAGCTAATTTACTAATTCAACCTACCAGTGCCACCCGTGCAGATTTAGAGCCTGCTGTCCGAGAGTTTAATAGTTTAGTCAAACAAGGTATTCCTCCGAAAAAATTAATCTTGCTTCTTAATAATTTAATCACCCCCGCCGAGGAAAAAGCCACCCGTGCTTATTTAAAATTAACTAATTATCATTGCTTACCTTATGCCTTGTATGCTCGGGCTTCCTATCGTCAAGCCCAGAATGAAGGAAAAAGTATTAGTGAAATTTCTTATAAAAGTTTGAGTAAACAGGTAAAGAAACTTTTGGATAGTATTTTGGAAATATTATAAATGTTTTGTGGTTTTATGTCTAGCAGTTAGAAAAATATAGCAGTTAGATTTGTATAGATTTTACAACTAGGGAATATTTTCATCGCCCAAGCAGTTTTTATCACTGCTTCCCCGATATCCCAATTAATCCAAGTCTTAATTTTGAGAAAGTTCGGAATAAATTCCTCTCTTTTCCCTTTTAAAAGTTCACGCAAATTTTCTTTATTTTTTTAGTTTTCTAACAGTTACAATTTTTTTCCTTTTTCTTATCTCTACTTCGGCCTTTTGCGCTAACTTTACTTCTCAAATTCAGATCTTTTTTTGTAAGTTTAATTTCTCAATAATTCTTTAAATCACTTGTTTTTCAACCTTAACGGCTTCTTTTTGGTTTTTATTTGTTTTTGCGGAGGATTACTCATCATTATTATTTATACTTGGTTTTATTTTTATTAATTTGTTTTGACTTAAACCCTACTTTTTGCTTATCGCAAAATGGAAAAACTTACCCGTTGGTTATTTTTTTCAATTCCCTAGAGACAATTTGGGGAATAGCACTCTACGAGGTTTTATTTTCTTTATTTATTTTTCAGCATGAAAAATAATTTCATAAATAACAATGGAGTAACCCTCCTTAATACGAGTAAAAACAAAAAAACCAAAGTTGAAAGCCGAATTGAAGAGTTGAAACAACAAAAGCAAGCGATTATAGCATTTTTCAAAATTAATGTCAGTTTTCATAATCAAAAGCACTTTTAAAAAGATTTCTTAAATCATGTTTCTTTTTTACTTCTGATATTCCTTCCTCAATAACCTTTCTTAATTCTTCCTCGGTTCGCGGCCGACGCTTTCTATAAAGGCTTTTTATAATGCTCTATTAAAGTTTTCGGTAGGATTTAACTCGGGAGTATAAGGAGGTAAATAAACAAGTATGATATTCTTTTGTTTTGCTAATTCCTTATTACTGCCGCTATTCCACCGCCTCAAGCTATTGCTCCGCTATTTTTGCCGTCTTTTGAAGGATTGGAGTTTGGGTAATGGTTGTTTTTATCATTTTGCTTTGAGTCATATTCTTTTCTCTTTTGGGGGTCTGATAATGTTTCATAAGCCTGGTTGATTTCTTTCATTTTGGTTTCGGCTTCTTTTTGGTTATTAAGATTTTTATCAGGATGCCATTTTAAGGCTAGTTTCTTATAGGATTTTTTAATTTCCTCTTGGGTTGCGTTTTTGTCTATTTCTAGTATTTGGTAATAATCAAGGTCGTTTGCTGACATATTAATATTTTAATGCTTCAAAAAATTAAATTTCAACTCCCCTTTCTAGTGGCTGAATTTGCTTCCTAATTTCTTTTTCCGCTAACTCTTGATAAGTCTCCAAATCATAATTTTTTTGGAAATTCAACCAATATTCAGCACTTACGCCAAAATAAAAATAAAGACGATAGGCTAAATCCACGGTCATTCTCCTTTTTTCCGCCAATAATTCCCTAATAATTGACTTTTTTACTTGGAGATTTTTGGCTAATTCTTCCCCTTTCATATTTAAAGGTTCCAAGAACTCACTTTTTAAGATTTCTCCGGGATGAATTGGTTTCAAATCAGGGTCTTTTGCCATAATAATAAATTGACTAATATATTTGTGTCTCTTATTATGTTATTTTACCAGACTTTTACTTGCCATATCTTTTATTGTGGGGGTTAATTTCAATTTCCTCATAATATTCGTGAACCGTAATAGGACTATTAATCTAAAAAATAATTTTATAGTAAGTTAGCATTTTAATATGGTAAAATGAAAAGATAAAACCTTAAAATTTACTCCGGAATTACAAAAAGAGTGAGAAGGTAGAGGGTTTAGTTATGAAGATATGAAGGAATGAGTAGATATTGGTTTGAGGTTTATTACTTAAAGAGTAAAGGCTGGACTGTTGAATTATGTTTGAGTTGTGGCGACATTCAGAAATTAAGAAGTGAATATATTGACAGCCTTTTCCCTGCAAGTAATGCCCAAAAGTGACTGAACGTGAGATACCTTACTTTGAAAGAAAAAGAAAATTGCGAAGAGTTGAACATTGGTGTAAGGGAGGATTGAAATCCAGAAGGAATAAAAGAAAGGCTAGAAAGATCCCTGTGTTTAGAGGGTTTCTTCAACTTAGAGAAATTAAATTGTGGATGACAAAAAATTACAGATCTGAATCTATCAAATTGCCCCAACCTTCGGGAACTTTTCTGTTTTGAAAATGGTCTTACCAGTTTAAACTTAAGTAAAAATATTAAATTAGTTGAACTTAATTGTTCTGGTAATTTGCTGACTGATCTAGATTTGAGGCAAAACACTAAACTTACTAAACTTTCTTGTTCGGATAACAAACTGATCAATTTAGATCTGAGCAAGAACACGCAAATTAGGGAAATTTTTTGCCCTTATAATCAATTGACTAATTCCATTTTTTTTAATGTCAAAAATGGCTTTTTTGAAGGAAAATTAGAGGATTTAAAACTTATCTTTCAGGCTAACATTGAAAGAACTTCTTTTTTAGAATCAACCATTAAGGATTTGAAAGAGAGAATAGTGAAAGCCTACTGTTATTTAACTCCTGAAAGTGATTTACTGCAAAAATTAATCAAGGCTGAATTAATTTATCGAAAAGCAAAAGAGCAAAATCTTCCCTCTTACAAGTTGGGGAAAGAGCGTGATCAAATTAAGTCTACTCTAGAAAAAAAGATGAGCGAGGAGCAAATGGAAGAAGTAGAATTAATTTTAACTGATTGTGAAAAACTAGTAATAAATGACTTAGAATTAGAGGCTATAATTGCTAGAACTACTCGGGTTATTGAAGAAGCAAAATTTAGAATGATAAATATTAATGTAAATGAAAAAATTGAGATTGCTGAAGAAGAAAAACAATTCTTGGAAAATCTTTTATCTGTTTTACAGGAACACATGAAAGGAAGAAAAAGCATTAATGCTTTGGGTAAGTTTTTAGAAGGGTTTCAAACTGCTAAAGAAACGTTACAGACAAAAATTAGTGAAAAAAAGTTCTGGTCTCTATTTGAGAAATTAGAGGAAGAAACTAAGTTAGAAGGCGCGGTGGAGGCTCGGATGGAGGTTCTTGACAAGAAAAATTAAAAACATCTCTATCCAGTTTGTTTTGTTAAAATTTTAGATATTCTAGTCAGGTTTAGTGACTGGTATTTCTACTTTTGCTTCCCTAATTTCTTCCTCATGACTAGTTTTTATTTGAGGAGAAAAGTTGCCCCCTATGCTGGTATTACCTTTGGAGATAATGCTTTGGGTAATTGTCTTATTTTGACTTAAATCAACTCCACTTTCTATTCTGCTACCAACAATGACATGACCCCTATCAGCATTAAAAGGTGAATAGACATTGTTTGTCATTTTTATTTCTTTAACTTCTTCTTCTAGCATTTCGGTAAGACTAGTTTCTCCTTGATGATAATCATCTATTTCATTATGAGACTTTATGATATTTCCAATGTAGACATTACCTCGATAAACTTCAATCCTTTCATTAATATTAACAGTTAGACTTAATACTTTTTGGTAAGCATCATTGAGCAATAGTTTTCTCTTGATAATTTCACTTTCTAATTCCAGTTCTCATTGAACCAAGTCTTCACAGTCAGTAAGTATGGTTTGGATTTCTTCAAAGTATTCTTCACCTGCTTTATTTTCTAACTCATCACGAAGTTTTTCGAATTCTTGGCGTAGTTCTTTAACTGGCAGTCTTTTCTTTTTTGCCTTGTTGTATTCTAAGCAGACAATAATTAGAGTTTTTAATAGTTCTTTTTCAGGAGCAAATTTTAAGTAAGCATCAACTATCTTTTTTTTTTGCTCGTTAGTTAAGTTGGTTAAGCGGAGGATGTCATCTTCTAACGATTCAATTTTGGCGTTTTCTTCTTCGAGGGATTGGATTAGTTGATCTTTTTTTAAATTATTTCTCCATTTTTGGAGGTCAAAACCAAATTCTTCATCTCCATAGTTTTCTAATTTGGGAAATTTTTCTTTGTCGCAATAAATAAATTCAATATTTTCTGTCAAATCTTCTAGATCAGCAGTGATATTGATTTTTCGGATGTGTAATACTTTTAATTCGTTTAAATTTTTTAGAACTTCCAAACTACCATACACTTTATTATTGCTAACATCCAGTTCTTCTAGCTTTGTCAAATTTTCTAAGTATTCTAAAGAGCCAAAAAATTGATTATTACTAATATCTAATCTCTCTTTTAAATTGGTGAATTGGCTAAGAACAGATAAATCCTTTTTTATTTTATTATTGTCAATGACTAGGTAAGTCAATTTTTCGGGATTTAATTCTTCTCACGGTAAGTCAGCAAGATGATTTTTTGAGCAAACAATTTTCTTAATTTCAGGGCAATAATTAATATTTAAAGAAACAAGGCTATTAAGGTGACAATAAATTTCCGTGAGTTGCAAGCAATTCTTAATTTCCAAATTAACTAATTGGTTACCATAACAATTTAATCTTTCTAAATTAGTAAATCCTTCAATTTTTAGAGAGCCTGTCAGTCTTTTTTTTCCAATAAATAATTCTTTTATTTCTGCTCTTTTTTGGGAAGAGTATTCTCTTTCTAAATAACTTTTGGCATTGTAGAATTCCTCTTTTAGTTTTTCTAAATTGTTCTTTACTAATTGGGGAGCGAACCCCTTCTCATAACAATAATTAGCAAATTCTACTTCTCCCTCTTCAAGAAATTTCCCTTTGTCTAAGCCGATTTTAATTCACTCTTGAGTTTGAGAAGGAGAGAAACCATAACTTTTTCAGCTATTGGCAGATCACGCTTCACTAGGTCCAAAACCTACTGCTATTCATTCTTTGACTTCTTTGTAACCAAATCCTTCTTTTTTTCATCTCTCTTTGTATGTTTTGTCGTTTCGAAGAGAATTTATTTTTTTACCAAAATCTTTATGAATGTCTGTTCAATTTTTATCATAATACTTTGCTCCGTGTTCATCTTCGCTAAAATCAAAGCAAGAACTTTTTTTCAGCAGTTCTTCAACCTTTTTTACTTTGCTTTCAGGCCTTTCTTGGAAGGAAATATAAATTTCCTGAATGTTTTTTGGTAAGTACTCCAAGGTGCCGTCAATATCAGTATTGCTAATATGAAGTGACTCTAATCTAATTAGACTTTCCAAAAATTTTAAATTACCAACAAAGCGATTATAAGCATTTAACTGAATTTTACTTTTATCGCTGGTGCCAATTCATAGGATTTCCAAACTGACAAACTGGCTGAAAACCGACAAATCTTGCTCAGAGAGGTTATTATCACTAATGTTTAATAAAAAAAGTTTACTGGGATTTAAAGTTGAGGGATCTAAACTATTTATGATATTGTTGCTACAATCAATTCTTTCTAAATGGGTTAGGTCACTCAAGTCCAATTTAGTTAACTTGTTATAGGAACAAAGCAAATTGATGAGTTTCAAATTATTATTCAAGTCTAGGCTAGTTAATTGATTATTTCCACAAGAAATGAGTTTAATTTCTGAACATTTGCTGGTATCTAAATTGGTTAATTTATTATGTGAGCACTCAACTCAAGCCAAATTTTTACATTGATTTATATTTAAGTTAGTAAGTTCATTAACTGAACAAACTAGCATTTGAATTTCTTGATTGCCTTTTAGGTGCAAACTTTTTATTTTGTTATTTGAGCATACAACTTTTTTAAGTCTTTTACACATGCTAATGTCGAGACTTGACAATTTGTTTTCATAGCAAAGTAATGTCTCGAGATTAATAAAGCCTCATAGTTCTAAATGACCTTTCAAATTATTTTTTGCAATGTTTAACTCTTTTATGCTTTCTCTCTTTTCTTTAGGATATTCATTGCTCAGCCACTCTTGAACATCGTTGCAATTAGCCTCTTCATTATTGCTTGCATTTTGGCAGGTTTGCAAATATTCTTGGTATTGTTTGTGCAACGATGATTCATTTTCTCTAACACTTAAATAATCAAGAGGAGATAGTTCAAGTATGTCACGAAGTCAAGCTGCATATCCACCATCTTGGGGTTTTAAGTCCGCATAAATCCATTCCTTGCAACTATTATAATCAAATCCATTTTTTTCTCACTGCTTTTGTAGTTCTTCATTAAAATTGAGGTGTATGTTTTTTCAGTCTTTCATACTTTATATTCTTTTTTATCTTTAACTTATTTTAAGGTTCTTTCATCCCCTTTCTTAACTCTGAGTATTCAGGGGAATTCTTTCTAGAATAGGCTGAAGGGTTGCGAAATAAAACATAACTACCATGTTTTCCTCATAGTGGGGATCGATGATTAGTCGCAATAATCTTTGTTTGTTAATTACTTAAATCACAGGGATAAACTCTTCGGCCTTCGAGGGTAGTAGTAATTGGGGAGGTAAAGGGATTATTAAAGAGTTTTTAGTCTAAATAAATAATTCCTTGCTTATAGATTGAACATACTCTTAATTTTGGTTGGTTTTTATTTCATTTCCCTTATTACTAAAGAATTAGGAGAGGAATATTTATCAAGCAAATACAAATTTCTCTTTGGTATATTTTTTTCAGCAATTAGAGCAAGAAGCAAAAATTATTCAGTTGCTACCTGACAAAGCAAGTAAATAATGACCCAACTAATTTATAAAAATGGTTGTTGAGGTTGTAAACGAGCCATTGAGGACTCCCAAGAAAAAGGAGAAAAGATACAAGGCTAAAATTCAATCTTCTAGCTTTATCTTGGTATTAGCAAAGATAGTTCCAGTTTTAACATTAAAAAACCTGCCTGTGTTTTTACACTTATATCGGTTAATACTAGGACAAAAATAAACTTTGGAATTAGGGTCATAAGGAGAGATTGCATTGCCATTTCACCTATGCTTTTCTAAATACTTGATAATAGTCTGTTCGTTAGAAAACACTTTTGATAATTGGGATATGCTTTTAAATTTTAACATATTTAAAATAGGTTATATGAGTGATTTTAGTTTGAACTTGTATAATCACCAAAGCAAATATTCACACCAAGCATTTAAAAAAATTATTCT
>CAJVPJ010000852.1:0-15507 GCA_910592205.1 Paraglomus occultum | reverse complement strand
TCGAATTAGCAATCATATTCTAAATCAAGCCATGCATGGTTTAAGAAAAATGTATTAATGTTAGTTTGGCGTAATAACATTCCGGTTTAGCTGCCCTAATTATTTCTTGAAACACCGCAATACGATGTATCATCGCTGTCTATTAATAGTTTTATTTGTGTCTTTTATTAGACATGACTAACAAGAAGGTAAACCTCTACAATAGTCTTGATTAAAACATCAACAGGGAATCACACAATACATCGTCATCATACATTTTATTCTACAACCACAGCTCCTCATATATACATAGCAGTATTACACATGGTCATAACTCCACCTGAGACAGAACCACGGGCATTATATAAACAGAACATGTATATATTACTATGATACACCATATGTTCCCTTGGTTGCGGATGACATATATCGATATACTTTGATTAGTGACGTTTAAACTACGATTTATACTCACGATCTAAATATCTGTCTTGTTATTACAGTCTTTATCCCCTAATAACTCCTCTCGGCCTGTCTTTCAATTTTTCAGCCCAATGTAGAGACTTTTTTGTTTATTGACACGCGTTACAAGGTTTTTAACTGCCATAAACGTTGCGTTGTACTTTTTATAATGCCCACTCTGCAATCACACTTGACAAAAAAAATAACGTGTTATATGCGCGCAATTATCTGTTTGCACACAATATTTCAAAGCTGATGACTGGTTGAAGACGTCGTACATACGGTCACGTTACTGTAACCAATTTTTGAAGATCTTGGAGCGCTACGGACCAGAACATATATATACGTTAAACACATATTAATATAGAAATAATCACATGTCCGTAATAGTAAATTTTGATGGCAATGCTGGGAAAAATCTCAACGGTTTCGCTTCCTAGTAATAGTGGGGAATGGAAGATAACGATCACATGTCATTATATTTTAAATGTAGTAATATTATTATAGTATTTAGCGTTAACGAATTTCACACATTAGTATGAATTCGTGCTACAATGAGGCATTTTAGTGCAGTTTTGTATTTGACATCGGAAATTCTGGATTGCCAACGCTGATATCGTTATATAATCTCGCTTAAAACAAGTGGATAGATGCCTTGATATTTCACAAGGACGAAAGCAAAAAGGGGATGTTTTATATACGTTGTTATTTCGCTTTTCAATTTGTGACATAGTGAATTTCGGCTACCCAGCCAGTATCAATCTGCTCGTATATTATTCTCGTCGGGCATCGCCATTATAAGAGATAATGGATAATTTGATCAAATTAGTCATTCCGCATCTTTATTTATGATCGTCAAAATCTCTGATGTAATAGGACATTTCACGATGGAGGTTACACAGTCAATGCATTTTCTAGTTTGTAGAACGGCAAAAAAAAACCTAACATCAATTAAAAAATTTTGTAAACACAGGCCCCTATTACCACTCTTTCACAAGTAAAGTGCCCGTTTGCGAATACCTTACCGAGGTTTGTTTTATCTTATACCTTCCCTAAAGGACAATACTTACGTCTTGGTCTTCGTCCTATGAGCTTATTATACCAGACTACCAACTAAGGTGGATTCATCTCGTATCTTATACCAATCGATTATCCGAATTGCAGGACATGTCCGCAATTCCTGTTAGCTTTGTCGATATTGGCAAATCTGCCAATGATCTTTTGGGCAAGGACTACCCTAATGCTATTAAACTGGACGCGAAGACCACTGCTCCAAATGGAGTGGTATGTAGCATTTATCCTCCTCCTCTCACCCCTGGTTTTGCACCTGTCGACGGCCTCGCTGTATGTTATATGACAATCGTTTTCATATTTGATGTAGTCCTTTACCGTTTCTGGAACCAGAGATGCGAAGGCAGGAAACATTCAAGGAGAACTCAAGACAAAATATGCGTATCCAAAGAGCGGTGTGACGTTTACGGGAGGCTGGTCAAGCTTTAATCGGATGAGTGGCCAACTCGAGCTAGAAAATAATGTGGCCAAAGGCTTGAAGTTGGACATTTCCGCAGCTCTTCACCCAAGCTCCGGTCAAAAGACTGCTAAGACGGGTGTCATATTTAAGCAGCCAGGGTTTCACACAAAGATATACCTCGATCTTTTCAAGGGTCCTACATTTATAGGAGAAGCAGTAATTGGCCATGAAGGTTTCCTTATTGGCAGTGAGGCTACGTACAACGTGATGAGCGGGGAGATAGTTGGTTACGGCATTGCGGCTGGATTTGTTGCGCCTGAATATAATATCAGCGTTCGCGCATCTAACTCATTAAGTGCATACACCGCGGCTGTTTACCACCGCGTTCATTCGGACGTTGAGGCTGGAGCGAAAGCACATTGGGATACCACAGCCAATCAAAACAATAACGTTAATATTGAAATCGGGGCTAAATACACGATCGATAAAGAGGCATTCATCAAAGTTTGTACAGTTTTGGTTTAGTTTTTTCGCTCATCTTGTTTTCTCATTTTTCATTATTTATTTCTTGATAGTTGATCGATCTGACGATTCCTTCTTTTATTGTTATACGTATAGACTAAAATCGACAATGCTGGCCGTCTTGGTCTTGGCTACACACAGACACTTCGCCGAGGGGTTAAAATTTCACTTGGTGCTAGCATTGACACATCTCGCCTTAACGAAAACACGCATCGCTTTGGGCTTGCGCTCAATCTAGAGTCTTAATATACAGCTGTGTTAATATTACTAAATGTAGTCGACACTTTGTGTTGAACTGATTGTAATTACTTGCATGTCAAATGTATTGTAAGCGTGAAATAAAATATTGCTCTATATTTTCTCACTTACAACGTACGATTAGAATTTTACTGCCAACAAATTGACCCAGATATTATGCACGTCGTACGAAATGACAATAATTTCTTCTAATATCTACACAATTTCAGTACAGTCCTCCAGATTCAGATAAAAAGACATGGGAGAGTTGTATCAACTAAAATTGAAAATTTGTCTAGCTGTAACTCACTTTGACTATGTTTTATACTACATTTCAAGAATCAAGTGCCTCTACCGCTGCATCGACTTTTTCTTGATGTAATAATGATGCATTGGGGTGATCAATATTTTGACCATATGGCAAGTGAACATTTGATCACATGAACTAAAAACGGTTGTCTCTCATGTCAGCAGTCTGCCTCATATAACCAAATTGATAGGACATGGCTTACTTCTGGACCTTCATCACGTCTAACAATATAGCCGATATCTTATCTTTTCACCACAATATTTCAACAGTAATTTATGAGCTATTATGGTGGTTGGCGTGTTCTAGAACAAAATCACATTTCTACCAGGACTTGGTAGTCCATGGATTTCAGCATAAATTTTTCACGGCAGTAGCAACTGTTATGTCAACGGTTATTTTGGTTTTTCCATCGCGGCATTCGTTTGATATTACCATGAATGTGAAACTTTATTCTGACAGTCTTCAGCATTATTATTATGATATTTACTACTATTGCGTGCACACTTCTGTTTTAAACCACTCATCTTTCAATAATTTGCGAATTCCTGATTCGTTAAACGTTCTTTGATTCTACCTGCAGTTGAAAGCTCAAACATAAATTCATCAAACAATTTCCCAACCAAGTAAAGGTCACATTTTTTGCTGTATTAGTATCATTGGAAGGCCAATTATACAATTGAAACGTGGGTACTTCCCCGAGACGTCCTGAGTGTTCATAATCTGTTAAACGCCAAGTTCCGTTGTGTCTTAGGATGTTATCCCAACGGATATCACGGTGTACAATACCTTTACAATTAAACAATGACAGTTTAATATGAATTAAATACAAAACAAATAAGAACAATAAACCATTATAACATTGCTCCTACTCTACTCTACCTAACCCAAACATATCATATCTTGCTTATAAATCCACTTGAGCTAGATATGCAACATTTCCACTTCACAACCAATACTACCCTAATACTAATATGTGTAGGAGACCAAGCATATAATAATAATGCATGCAACAACAAGCATTCGAACTATTCTCTGCTGCTCTCTTTATATTACCATATCTGTCTATCCTATGTACACTACTCTATGTCCCCAATGTAAATGCCCAAGTCACAAAGTCATTACATGATGAAACACCTGCCTGTGCTTCTATTAACTGTCTAACTGTCACACCCCAGTCCTTAATTTCCTCTCTTCACAACTTCTTATCATTCTCATTAGTGGTCAAGCTGCTTTTGGGCGTTTTCCAGATCACTGGATTCCACCATGAGAAAATTCTTTTTGCACCATTACATTCACTATTACAGGAAAACTTTATGAATCAATCATGGGTTGATGCATCAGGCTAACAGGATATTAATAAAAACAATTGAACAGAAGTAGCTGCTCCTTCCACTAAATATAAAGCAATGGTTCCGGGGCATTATCTATACCAGGATTGAGTTGAACAGGATTGTCGTGAGCAAAGACATCCTCTCTTGTGTTGCGAATAACATCTCTTAGGGTATTGACTGTCTTGTTGCTGGCTATTTTGATCTGAAACACCTTTGCCATAGACCAGACATTGTAGCGTTACTTGCTTAGTTTTCTCAAACACCGACATTGATATAACAAAGGTAAAAATTCAGATATGTCAAGAAAGAATTTGATAACAGGAAAATTCAAAAACTGATAAAAAAAAGAAAAAGTGTCACTATTGTGACGAGCCAAATCTGATGAATTGGATAAAACAACGGTAGACGAGCATTTATAACAAGAGATAAAGCTGGTTATTGTAGCGCTGATGCTACCGCTCACTATCGTTACAAACTGTTCAGTTTCCCATTCCGATTAACGGGTAAGTAAATTTTATCATTATTATCATAGTCCACGTAAAGTGCATTTATTTGTATTCAAGCTGAAGCAGCACGCGACAAATTAATCATGTTCTCGATGAAGACGAAATTATCGGTAAATATACTAATGACATAATAAAGAAATGAGTAAAGGCGTAAAAAGTTAAAGGTTGTTTGTGATAATGCCGGTGGACAGAATAAAAACATACCGATTTTACCTGTATTTAATAATTTGCGGTTACTGCTCAAGCATTGAGCTTAATTTTATTGTACCGGGACATACTATAATGCCAGTTTGACTAAAAAATTACACCGCGCAAAACGAACAGTAAACATGTATTTCACTGTGCAATCTATACCAGTATAAGAAAAATACCCGAGTACACATGTCGGAAAATAATTTATACCAGATCTCGATTTAAGGGTCGTATTGCAAATCCAACGCCAACATCACTATTTGTCGATTTAACATGGTCAAAGTTCTCGTTCGAAGAGTTAAATTTCAAGGTCAATATATACATATTGTCATAGACAAAATAAAAACGAATCGATCAATTATTGTACAGAAATGTTTCTATTCTCGAGCGATTTCATTGTTGGAAAAAACGGTTAAACAAATCAACAAGCCAAAATAATATGCTGTCGGCTGCGCTGGAAGAAGAAATGGAATATACATGGAATGGTACACCTAGGCAGAGTTTGTGGCTGTTTGTAATGCAAAAACAATTAAAAAAAATCTTACTTTCTTGGCTGCTCAAACAGTCTAACCAGAGTTTATTGAGCACCTTAACTGCAGTATCAAACTGTATGACCCTCAAAACCAATTGAAACGACTTTTCTTGGTAATAGAATTAGATGATTGACAGAAGGCATTACCGTGATGAGGAATGTTACAAGTCAAAAAGAGTCGAAATTTACCAGTTTTGAAAGTATTTTAAAACGATGAGCAATTTTTAAACGACCATTGTCTCTTATTACAAGCCGCAACTTAAAAGTTTATGAATCTTTTACTTTCTCGCCAAGTTGGATTAATAATATGAACTAGGTTTAATTCCGAATTTTTGATTTAATTAATTTAAGTTTCGTTAATTTGACTTGAACGAGGAAGGTTAATCCAATCAATGGTGAATAAAATATATGTATCACGACAAAGCTTGACTCCTGAAGTCTTAATTAACAATGTCGGTTGTACAATGAAATACGATTATTAATATTTCATATTCAGGACATGTCTCATTTCTTGTTTAATAACATTATATATTATATACAAATCTACATTGGAAACAGCACAGGTAATATGTCAATATTGAAGGCTATTTTGTGAATACTTTTTTTTTTAAAAAAAATAAAAACGGTTTGTTGTTATTATCTACGAAATATGTCTAAATAAATAATAGAATCTCAATGTCCATCAATCATTGGATAATTGGTCAAATATTCACCACCATCTGCTCGGAGAGACGTAAATATCGTCTGTCTGTTCGCTGCTCTTGTCCATTTGGATTTCACTGTCGATCAATGTCGTTGTTGACAACTTGTTCTTTTGCCATCGCTGTCTACCAAACAATTTCCTAAAAATCATTTGAGCAGTTGTTGATTGCGGATAAAAAAAGCCAACAGGACAACGGAATTCGATGGGCGTAATCAATCTTTTCCTGTCCGTTTTTGGTGACATTTCTTCTGTTGGAGCGCTTACAGAGTATGAAAATGTGTGCCACAAGGGCATATGCTTAGCGCCCTTTCCTCTTCGATAGACTTTATGTATCTGCTGGAATGTTCCAATTTGTTTAATCGAGAGTGAATGTGACTTTGGCAGTAAATTCTCTTTTAACGGACATGGTTCTTCGTTTTCGTTGATCTCTTGGATTAGGTTTATATTGCACAGATTAGGATTCCGCAAAACAGCCGAACTGTAGAATGTCAGTGATGTCTGACTTTGGGGTTTGAAGACTAAATTTTGGGTATCGGCATCAAAGTGGGAGAAGGACAATTCAACGTGGAATTGCCATTTGTACTCTTGGCTTAATAAAATTATTAATTTAATGTCTGACGAGTTGAATAATGAAAGGAGTTGAGTATATGATAAATCGTTAAATCGTCTGCATGTGTCAGAAAGAGCAAGAAGGGAAATTATATCAAGTGATTCGATAATTAGAAGAAGTATTTCGTTTGGGAGAGAACTGAGGGATGTGATTGACGAAATACTCGAATTTTTGTTGATCCGAGAAGATGTACATTTGAATAACATTCTATACGAGTTCAAAAGGTTCTATATAAACAGAAGAGATAATATGTGTTGAAATTTTTTCGAACTGGCGACTTTTTAAAAAAAGGTTTGGTTTTAGTTGTAAACTTTTTTCGTTGGAGCTGAGGGGATGGGTGTATTTATATGTGTTCAATTCATAACGATCCAATTAAGGAGATTAGCATTGATTTTCATTGTAAAACATAAATGAAGAATTTTATAATAACAGTGACAAACAAATAAAGTGTTTGGTTTACACATAAATAAATATACCAACCCAATGCAAATATCTTAACCATATAGAGAAAAACTGTGGAAGCATTATAAGCCGAGAGAGACATCCGCTCTTTGGCGCAGCCTCTCGTTGAACTACAACTTAATAGTTGTTATCAACAGCCATGTTGCTTTTGATAAAGACAGTTACGTGCTTTATAGTAGTCTTTGTTCTGACGAGTCTTTGAAATGAGGAATTCCTCGTTCCATATGATGTCACAATGATTGGAGGACAACAGTTTGCCTTGTTATACTTGAGAAAACTTGCAGGCTTTCTAAACCATAAACTTGATATTTTAAATTACATTTCACAGGCTTGAATTAGAGTTTTTCAATTGTTAGACTTGAATTTTTTACACCAGACCGAATGGTATGTCAAAGCCTAATTTATTTAACATAAATGGTATAGGTCTGTACCAACGGCCACTCGACTACACGCAAAGTTAACCCGGCATTATTCCTTATTAAACCGTCGGCGCTTATTTCCACGGTAAGAATATTTCATTAAACAGTTCATAGGTTCGCTGATACCAAATTGTTTAACAAGTTAATATGCATAACAATTGTATTTTCCAAATCCAATAAACTCTAATTTTAGCGTCAGCCTTATTAACAATGGGTCTGTATTTCGCATTACCGATAATTATCGAATGTTCGCATATAATAAACACGCAATGTAGTCAGACCACCATAATTATACGGTTTGTTCTTCAACTATATTATTTTTATGACGGTTACACTGCATATGATATAAAAAAACGCTTGTTTATATCGAATGCTTTATTGTCCTCGGCTATCCTATTCACTGCGCTGCGCTGGTAACACGACGCCTCCCAGTTTGATGATCTGGCACAATTACAATAACAACTTCCTTTTAAGTCAATTACTATCAAAAATAACCCCCCCCGTTCATCAAGAAGGGGTTTGGGTTATTACTCGAATGACTGTAATTTCTATTCGAATTCGAACAGTTTATCTGCTACAGTGAGAAATGTATTGTTTGGGTAACGTCAATAAGAACTTATTGTTTAAGACGATGGTGGATGAGAATATAAAGCCATCATTCGGTCATATATGTCCTTTGGAATGTTTGTTTTCATTCCATTTACTACCATCCTCACAAAGCGAAAAGGTTCGGACATCCCGCACATATTTTGAAACTCGTTCCGTGAAACAATACTTTGTGGGGGCAATACGGTAAAGTCAATTCAAGTGTGACAACAGGGCAAGTAAATGCCAGAGATAGTCATAAATGGAACTACTTTGTTCTAATCACCGTATGGATCTTAAAATAGCACTCGCAATTTGTGCTACCATAATATCGCTTTTTGAATTGAGCTTCTCTATCAACAGTATAGTATCTGTTAAGCATCATAAAGTAAATCATGTTAAGCATCATAAAGCAAAATATAAAATCTAATCTATTCAACACTATTACAATTCCAGTGCCATCACAAATGTCATTTCTAAAATAATTAGCGTATCAGATTTATCAGATACAATCCACCGAGAAGGGGTATAGTAAACAATTTTATTTTATCTTTTTACAAGTCTAGAAAAGAAAAAAGGAAATAAATACAACTAAAAGGGGTTTTAGTATCTTGGCCGTTTTCGTAAATTTTTGTTATTTCAAAACAAGTAAAGTTCGTTCATTAACGATATGAGTCAAATTGTTGGTGAGCTACTGCCTGATCTGCTTTATTGTTTTGTTTTTGTCTATCTGCATCCGGATATGCAAACCCGCCAGACAAAAGACTTTTTGACAAATAGCTGTTGATTATCAAATTAATAATTGCACGTATTTTAATTCCAAGAACGTTGGAAATTGTTGCTTATAAAGATCGGTAAACAACCAAATTTAAAGTTCTTTTTTAAGCAATTATTGTAGAAGTTTCCATCAAGACCCTGAACGATTCCTACAGGTGAGTCTGGTCATAACGCGCGTTACTCCAAATAGGAGGTCAGTGAACATGCTATGACTAAGTTGTAATGATCAAACAGATAAATCACACGCATCAGGCTTTCTTGTAACCCGGAACTAATAGGAATAGTAAAATAAAACGAAAAGCCCCCCAACCATAATGTATTTGGGTCGACCCGTTCATTGTTGCGGTGCCATCCGACTAATGCTGATGATTTAACCTGCCTCCTCCCTCGTCCTACATTTCCTAAGCAAATTTCAAAGGGTTACTAATGAGTTGCGCCAATAGATTTTGGCTTCTGTGATGACAATGAAAGATTTATAATTCATATTACTACAATTCTTACAAACCACAAAGAAGCAACAATTTTCTTACTCACATGTTATGCATTGCACATGTAAGTGTCCGAGTACCAATCAAACATGATCATCAGCCAACCAGCATATTAGAAGCTACGGTATTGTTTTGCGCAAGTGAATGCGCGCAATCCAAAGCGATGACTATTATAATGCTATATATGGGGGTTTCAGGTCAGATTTGAGATTGATCTGATCTGATTACAGAATTTGATATGACAACGACAATCAAATCTTTCAATATGACGCAATTTACACTCTGACATCCCATGGCAATGATATTCTTTCCTTATTTAGGGAAAGTCTTGCGCATTGTCGTGATTAATCTGATAAAGGGAAAGAATTATATCTTTTTGCGCTGTATTACAGATTACCAAGCATAAGAAAAGAGAATAGTAAGTCCAAGTTTTATTCATATAATTTGTGAATATTTTATCTCAGCCACTACTTACACAATGAATCGGTCGAAAGTTTGTCCACAAAGACATCAATAGTGAGAGCGCATTATTTTCATTAATTTTGTCAACAATAAAGATTGTGAAGGCCTTAATCACTGAATTTTAATCGAATCAGTGCTCCTATTTTGTTTAATATGAGTTTTGAGTTTGCTCTTTCTTTCACAATGCAACAATCGATAATGTTCTATCGACGATACGTATTGCGCATGACTCATTCCAAATATGCTGCCCTTTCAGTCTCGAGTCATAAACCAACTGCATTCTACTAACAAGCGCAGCTTCCTCGATTTCCGAGATCACCGTCTTGGGATAGCTGAAACTAAGCAATTTGTGACTAGAAGAAAAGAAAGAGAAATATTAGACTCGGTCATCACAAAATTAAACGGGTGGTGTATCACACTTCATTCTTTACCTGATTTCACTGTTTTGCTTTTCAAGGTATACGCTACATACTCTCAAATCGACATTTCCCAAACAATTTCCTCCATCATCCTCCACATCATCCTGAAAATATATGACGGGGTATTCTAACAACCACCCCGATATAGATATCATGCATTTTGGCATTGATGGGATAACCAAGATTGACGAATCTCTTAAAGACAAGAAAGGTTCGAGATCATCAGAGATAAAAGAAAAGAGTTCTGGTGGGAATGTGCCGAGCTGGGATAGTTTGGGAAAAAAGACATTGAAATTTGTAAACGTAATGCGTAGAACGCGAATACGTATATAGCCCGAAATTTTTTAATTACCTGTGGATCTTTCATGGCCTTGTTAACATTAACAAAAGCAAGACTCTCCGTTGCTCGAAGTCTTTGTCCGAGTAAAGCGTAGTTACATATGAACGTGTGTGAATCAGCAAACTGAACAACACATAAACAATGCCCCGATATATTCCTGACGGTATCGAGCATTATTAATAAAGGCGATAAATGATACAAGTTTACGAGAACTATTAAAGCGATAAATGATACAAGTTTACGAGAACGATTAAAGCGATAAATTACTTTACATCCTTTAGTTTAGAATTGAGATCGCGTGCATCCTCACAAGTCAAGAAGACTATATCGACAAGCGTAGACGTTCTTTGTATCTTGGGTTAACCTTGCTTTGCGCACAAGCAGATGAAGAAGCACCTACAAGCTCGCCAACATACCGGATTCCGGTTGCAACAGCTAAAATATCTTGAGGAACATACTGTTAATGATCCATTTGATGCATTGGAGATATCCGATAACAAGCCTATACTACCATTCGCCAAGCCTTTTGCCTTTTCGTTATTCCGGATACCTTTGCCTCTGAGGAACACTGAAATAGTACGCCATATATAATTTTCAAGTGTATCGGACATTATAGTTGATAGCTTTTACAAGTTAAAAAGCAGCTCGATTATGATATTAATTCGATCACGTGGACCAATATCTTTTAATTATTTACATTGTTTAATGCAAATCCTATGCGCGATTAAGTATTACCACTTGCCCAACCCAACAACTCGTAGAATATTAAAAAATAAGGACTACACGACTATCAAAATATTTTGAGTGCTTATTTACACTAGAATGTCTGATAAACCATATTATCGTTTTCATCTATTTCAAAACTCTTCTCCACTTGACAAATCCCCGCTTGAAACACTCATGCTTCCTTCACATTCCGATAGCTCCGGAACCTCTGTATCACACAGTACTTCAATCTCGCAATCACTGGCATCATTTCCTTGTCCTGTTGTTTGACGTTGACATTCAACTATGCTCGCGCGCTCGGTGAACGGAAATATGGGATTTGTATTCGTATCGTTAGGACTGATCAACGCCTCGCCTAGGAATCCTGACACTCCGCCCCAGTATCCAACAGTGCTAATACCACATTCACTGGAGGTTATTGCTCGATCAAGTTCAATCGTATCCGATACCGTGATCTGTTTAAGAGGATCGATTGGAAGCCATAGCTTACGATTCAGTGCCTTCACGAGATTGGGATGAAGATATGTTTGGTACTGTGAACAATCATCATTTATGCACTGACGACTTGGATCGTGAGCAGTAAGTAGACGATTTCTACTAATATATGAATTGCTTCTGCGAGGCATTCGTCTTCTTTCTATGTTTGTAGTTTCAACGAACAAGACATTTTTCTCGGATGTAGATGAAGAAATTGCTTGAGATGGTTCTTCCGGTTTACACGATGCTGTGAGTTCGGGAGCTTTCCGTGAATCCGATCCAGTCTTATCATATTGAGAAGTCGACGGTATTATTGCCGATGGATCCTTTTTCTCACTTCTATCGCCATTGCCTTGATAGTCCAGTTGGCTGCTGCTACTCGCGCGATTTCCACTTTGACTTTGTGAGTTATCCTCATTAAAATCAAGTATAGTGTCTAGTGCCAAATAATGCGTCCTTGAATAGAACGTTTTATGGCAATAGTATTTGAAATAGAATGTTCCCACAATCGAAGGTACCAAGAAAGCACCGGGGGCGATAGCACCACGTAGCCATATTAAGCCTAGTACAGTCAATTGATATATGATTAAACCGTCAGTTGTATACCGGAATACGAGTCGATAGAATTTGCCGGCTGCCTCATATCGTTTGACATAGCAATATGCGAATTGATGCTTGAATATTACATAGGCTATGCTATAATATACGAGGGAAAAGCAGAGGATTAATGGATTGATAGTTGAGTATGTGATGGTAATTACTAGTACGAGTATGTGCATAGGGTAATAATAATAGAATTGGAAGTTCCATGGGGATGTCACGCGTTGTAACATTCGCGGTGTCGATGCAACAAAGCGAGTGGTGAGTATAATGTGAAGAAATATCTGAGAGCCGACTTGGAGCAGTTCTAATCCGTGGGTACATGTATTAAAAATAACATAGTTTATAAAAAATGTTGCTCCCTAAAAAGAAAAAAAAAGTGTCAGTGTCAGAAATTGCATAACGCTATATATGAAAACCATAGAATTCATAAGCTTTTTCACCTGCGGTAAACTTTTTGCCAAGATTTGAATGATGCTTGTTGGTGTGTTTATAATATCGAATATTGACTCTAAGAAGGTAATACCCAATAAGAACACGAGAAAGACGTTGAAGAATGAAAAGTAGTAGTATCTCTTCAACACAGTCTCTTCCAGTTTAGAATAGCTAGTAAGCGCTTCTCTCTTTGATATCTCCATTAATATCCACGGCAATATACCCATGAATATAGAGACAAGTACAGTAGGTAACACGTTCTGCAAAAGTGTCCTAATTAACGGAGAAGCCTCGAGGAAAGGTCCAAGTATAGAAATGCGTTTTGATAATGAATCTATAGACGTGAGAGTTAAGATGGCGAAAATTGGAAATAGCCAGAATATAGTCAACGCCCTAAAAATAGAATGCGGTTAATGGATATTGAAAATCTCAACAACCGGGAGTAATATGTTTAGATCATATGTGGAAATATAACTATTCAGATATTTACCAAACAAAAAGGTTGACCACAAAGTATCTTAACATTTGATTGTTGAATCTTTTCGTCAGATTATCCCATAAAATGTCTCTGGGCTCCGGCGCCATCTTTGTAGTAAGCGTATGTGGACGTGAACACGCAATACTCTGAGCAGCCATAGCGGCAGTAGTGTGTAATTTAAAAGTAACAAACCCCGTAGAGGTAGGCCTGTAAGGGGCTTCTGTAATGTTTCTCGCTCTTAATTCGGCAATACGCCTGTCGAGATGATTAAACTCTTTCAAATAATGATCAATCGACCGTACTCGTTTATCAGTAGTAAGATAACCGGGCCAATGAGCAGGTTGGTACTTGTCTAGCACAGTCTTTGGGGTTTGAATAAGGATTTCCCAGACGGTACCACGACAATCCTCATGCCCCAAAACCTGCACAGTAGGGGACTGACGTGAAATCGAATTTTCGGTAGAAGCGTCGTTACCAGACTTCTTACGATATCTCATCCAATTAGCCACCGACTGCAGTAACTGACGATCTAGCACATCATGACCCTCAATATCGGTAGGTATCCTTTCTCTTTTCGATTTACGGAATGAAAACGATTGAAAAAGATTTCCGAAACCCAACAATCCTCCCATGTCAGTGGCAGCAATGACATTCTTTGCTAATAGTATATGTGATTTTTCTAGCGCAAGCAAGGCATCTTCTCTCCTGGCAATTTTTCTATTCAGTTTTCCGGTATGTCTTACAATTCTTGCCGATTCTACTGGTGCTAGTCCAAGTGATTCAAAATATCCTTTCAGCTTATCTTCCGATCGCATATCTTCGGGTATTCTAGACACCATCACTGTTCGTACACTCACTGATCCCGATGTTACCTTGTTCTTGTAATGCTCCTTGCGCATTCTCACAAAATCAAAGTAATTCTGATACAGTAAATACATCCAGCTTACGCTGATAATGTATGTGCAGATTGCGTGTGCCCATAAATAATTTCCGTTCACCCCAGCGACGTTGTTGATTGATAGCACTTCGACACCTTGCATATCAGCTCCACCGTAGTAATTTAATGGTAATAGGATTGCCCCTACTACCACTACATTGAAAGCTAAGAATATGACTGCCATCCTAAGAAATCGAATATACATTACTGCGTCTAAGCCGACATGCGTTAGAAAGAATTTTTCTGGTAAAAACAATGTTGCTGGAATCCAAGAGAAGAGACCTTCCGGGATTGGAGGTGACGGATTCCTAAGTTGAGATAAACAGATTAATTATTATAGAAACTCAAATAAGTGAATCTCATTTATGTTTGTTCTCAGAGTCAATATTTTGTCGATTTATGAACTAATTGGTGACAAACAATAATGTTATGGCGTTTTCTTATTAACTTTAACGAGAATCGTTATTATCTTATTGTCTAGTCTTTGGGATTTCAAAGAGATTGTCGAAGCATCTCTAGGGAGACTACATATACTTACTTTGCCAATCGAACTCGTGGCGTGTACAAGTATTGCATAGATTTCTTTCTTCGGTTCCATTCAAATTGTAATAAACAATAAAATGATATAGACGCGGCGATACCAAGTTGTGTACCCAAGCCTAAGAATGTCGGGTTATAGTTGCGAGCTGTATCCAAAGTCGCCATAGCTGTGTATAGTAATAGATCTTTATTTTAAATAATATTGTTCGTGATTTCAAATACTCTATTGCTGTTCATGTGAATGTAGATGGTACTTTGTTGTGACGACTACTGAGTGACCGCTTCGCCAGCGACGATCAGGTCAGAAACACTATTAATTAAATAAAAGTGAAAGTTACAACTAAAACTGGGAACAATCATTAATATATAGCATTTGTGAATGAGGGTGTTCAGCCCATTAATAGTCACAATGTTTCACTGAAGCCTATTGGATCGAAACTCGGCAAACGACGTTCAGCCATTTGACATTTGAACTTTTTTATAGTAAACAGTGATCGATGTTGCACG
>CAJVPJ010000851.1:0-15525 GCA_910592205.1 Paraglomus occultum | reverse complement strand
GAGTAAGTACAAGTTAAGCTCGGTAACAACTACAAGTTTGAGAACCAGATCCAGTGTTAGGAATAGAATTTTTTTCTATTGAACAAAGTCTAACATTTTGTTATAACATTGATTTATCCCGATCTGGATATCTTGTTTCGCCCGTGTGCCGAAGACGTGCGAAAACAGCCAATATCCTTAACACGTCGCAAATATTAATAACATATAAATTATTTGCGGGTAACAGTCAATAATTTAGCAAAAATGTGCCGAGCTAAAAGTAGAGTCAAGGTTTTTATCAAAATTTTCTACTATAAAGTGATATGGTTATTTATAATGCGTAAATGTCATCTCATGCATGCATATTGATGATGTAACTTAAGAACGAGTTTCGCCAATAAATAATGAACTGACCTATCAACTATTTACATGAGGCCTATTAGACGTAACTCTGCACATAGTTATTAAATTCAAGAATACGATTTGGCTTAATCAATAGCATATTTCTCCACTATTTCTGCTTCTGCTGCTATCGTCAAGAATTAATGGGTTGTAGCACGGAGGATGCCCGTAAAATATTAAAATAGAAACTCCAAAACATCTAATATCGTGACAGAAATACAGACGTCGGGACAGTTGTTAGTATTAGGGGGACGATTGCTGATTAGAACAAGTAACTGAGACTCACTAACAATATTTGATATCGCCTTCACGCCCTTTAATTATTCATTATTCAGTGCTTATTGTAAAAGAGTTAGCTCATCAGTACTTTAATAAAAACATATTTTTTTTCTCTTCCTGGTAATCGTATTGGTAGAGCAAAAAGTCGATAACCCCTTCATCATAAACTGTCGATTTATCCATCAGTTGGTCACGTACGATTGTCGTTTTACTTCAATTACGATGTTTAAACTTCAATTACCGGCGCGGAAAATAAAATCATTATTACGCAAAATCATACGCAATGGTTCATGGTTGCCAACTGTGTATGTGCGTAAGTTACTGTATATAGACGATTGATAACTCAAGACGTTTTACTTGCTTTATACCAACAAAGGTCAACATAACTGTGGCATGATTAGTCGTTGTCGAGCGAGTGGAATTTGTGGAATAAACAATGCACGTCTTTTTGATACACACGAAGGTTATGTGCAACGGGTCACAACAAACAACCTATAAATCATCGAGCAAATGTGCGATGTAACACAATAAAGTGTTGAATTCAAACAACATCGTTAGCTCCAAGAGTCATTGATATGCATAATAATCCAACAATCGACAGCTTGATTCAAATCTCCATGACGATGGAGATCATAAACTTGAATGGATTTCTTGGTCGGAAATTGTTGACATCAAATCAAGCCAAATCGACACTATCAGTTACGCTATTTACAAACGCCACATCAAATAATAGAGTCGAGGAAACGATGGTGATGGTTTTATTTCTTGGAAGCGATAAAGAAATGACAACACTTGCGAGTGAGCTGGCTAGAGTCTACTCACTTCCAACACACAAATACAATGCTGATGTCAGTCAGTACAAGAGATATTCCGTATGGCTTACTAGACGTAACAGATCCATATACGGCTTCACCAAGCATAACGATAATTATTACATGGTTGCTAAGAGACGCTTTTATCGATGCTATTCTCGATATGGATTCTGTTCTGAATGCGGCATACTCAGATGCAGTCCTGTGTGGTACATTTGTGGGCATAAGGAATTATCCAATGGATGGACTAGCAACAATAAGCAACTTGATGAGTTTATTCAGAAAACACAACTGCAAGCAAACTCGGAAAATGATGCCTATTTGGAATGGATTCCATTCGATTGTATTGACGGTACCTACCTATCAAGCTATTAAATTAATTCAACTTGAAATAACACATGACATAGATGGGCTATATTATTATTATGACAGGGTAGCTATCACTATCACAGAATGATGGATTATGCTGGCAGTTTTTTTTAAACAATTATATTAATAACATATCATTTTTCATAGCTATGTGATGAGCATTCAGATATTTTTAGCAAAGATGTTTGGGCTACTGTTGGATTCACATACATAATACAGTGCAAGTGAGCAAAAATATTATTTAACAAAAGAACAGCATGGTGATGGATTATGTCTGGCATGTACAATACGATTAGACCCTATTACAAAGGCATTCTGTTATCATTGTAAATCACCAAGACCACTCAGTGGACTACAGGCAGCAAGTCTTTGGACTTATTCATTATGGACTCATGGGGTAATGCAAACAATGAATATGATGCTTATCTACAATGGGTAGAGTATTCACTATTGACAAATGTGCAAGGAATGTCATTATTACATTATGGATGTACACATGTGGCTGATTGGTTAGAACCAATAACAAATGAATGGACAAAAGTGACACTCAAAAAAATAGTTGACAAGGAGAGTGCTCAGTCATTTGATTTTTATCAGGTAAATTTTTGACAATGTGAATAAGCATTAATAAATTTCAATGCACATTACGTATTATTATTAGATCAACGACTGTTATACTGACTTTATTGTTATACAAATAGATGACTAGAGAATATCCTGACATATTGACTCCAGATAATATATGGATTATTGGCATCACTCGAGAGCCATCTACTTGGACATATTATTTAGTGTTCTACCATGGCATACATTCATTGTTGGGTGGATTTACAAAAAAACATAAACATGCAAAGTATATGCAGTATAGTGACTTTGATGAAATTAAAGAAATTGGATCTGGTGGTTATGGAACAGTTTATACTGCCAAGTATAATGGAGTAGAGGATATGCCACAAACTATTGTACTCAAACGATTTAAGAATTTTGATAAATCGCCGGAATTGTTTATTTCCGAGGTAAGCAATTATTGGTGTCATTAATTAAATCTGACATTGTATTTATTATTTTTATTTTAATAGTTCAGAAATCATGCCAAGTGTGCAACTTATCGTTTCCTTGATATTTATGGAGTCACGCAATACGCAGAAACAAGGGAATACATGATTGTTATGCAATATGCCAACAATGGTAGCCTTTTATCTTATTTGATTCAAAATATTAACAAATTAACATGGAGGATGAAATTGCAGTGCTTGTGGGATATTGCATACTATTTGGAAATTATACATAGTACAGGGTTTGTCCATCGGGATCTTCACGGCGGAAACATTGTCTTACATGATAACGATGAGCACGAGACAGGAACAGAATTTCGTGCAAGTCGCGCGTATATATGCGACCTTAGCCTCTCCCAATCGGTAAACTCACCAGAGCCAAGTTCAACCATTCGAGGTGTTTTACCGTTTATCGCACCGGAAGTCTTTCATACTCGCCAATTTACTCAGAAATCAGACATATATGCGTTTGGTATCATTATGTATTTGATGGCCACTGGTGAACCACCTTTCAGAGATAGACACTTTAATGGAGAGTTAATATGCGATATTATGAGTGGACTACGACCATCGATGCCTGATTCGGCACCAGAGGCATACAAGAAACTTGCCGGGACGTGTTGTGATGCTGATCCTGACAAGCGTCTAACAATACACGCACTCTGCGGTTTAATCGTGAAAACGCGAGGCGATAATAATAAGTCTGATGTATGGGATACTATCTATCATACGGATGTAAGGCCTTTATCAAGTCTCGAAAAGGAGAACAAATTTTCTAGTAAACATTTTACTACTGGAAATTTGCTTAAACCAAGGAATAATTATGGTTTCGACTCTGTTGCAGGTATGAAGACAAGAATCAGTTGTTTGTATTAGTATGCGATAGAGTCTATTTATAATATTAACATTTTCATTATCTTATTATCTAGTGACTCAAAATTTTGAATACTTGTAATTTTATTACAGCTTATACAGGATTAAACACATACTTTTTATCGTCAAAAAGTCTATATAGAAAACGTTTCGATGGTAGTATTAGTGTGTCAATACAGGTCGAATTAGTAATGTCTATGTACTGTATATGCATTAACATTCTTAAGTTATTACAACAATGGTCGAGTCTATCGAAAGTCTGGGCGTTTTATGTATCAATATGTGATTTGGGGCAGACTGCAACAAAGTGAACGTTTTATTATGTGACATAAATGAAAGCTGAAGTTAACTAATTTGACTAACGCTAATAATAATAACACTAAATGAATATGAAGTCGTAACATAGTTAACATAGGATTATAAATATAATATAAAACTAATTTATATTAAATCTGCTATGGAACCTAAAGCTACAGCATAATCAGAAGCATTTTAAGAAAATAGGATCGCAGGAGAGGGTTTCTGTTAATTCATACTTATATTTAATGTTACTTATGTTGATAGGTGTGTTTCATAAACGCTTGAAGTTTATTCTTTTATCTAAAATTTATTATGCCAATATACAGTCTTGAATAATAATCGTGTATTTACCGCCCAGAAAGATCCACTCCCCAAGGTCCGTACATTATACTTACGAAATCGCCAAGGTGTTTAATGACGCCTCGTCTACTCACCAGCTTCCGGGCTCCGATAAGCCTATCTAATATCCATCGACAAATAACGATCTGCCCATATTAATAATATCCTCCGTCGAATAATGATAAGTTATCCCACCAGCATATCCACCACACACACACCGGCATACCCCAAGACTATGCCGGATATCCCACTGTTGAGAATAAAAGTCAGGGAAACTGTCCTACGATTATAATTCAGGCGGTTAGGTAGACCCTCTGTTAACGTTAAAGCTAGCGGTTTATTGTTATATCGTTATGCTGATCACGTGGGTTATCACGATCATAAGCTAGGAAAACTTGGTGGTGGGTTGACCCTTGGGGGATCGGGAAGTCGTAAGCATATAAAATGATTCTTGTCCATGACCTTTTCTCTAATCCTGTTGTTGGTTGTTCTTTGGACATATGTATAAAGGATTTGGTTTTACAGGTGGCTGACTGGGTAGGGGGGGATTACTATAATTTAATGTACAGCAAGTTGTTAAAGGAGATTCATATGAATATACCCATAATAATATATGATTGCCTTATGTTAGGCTTTGGGTGTGAAAAAGGAATAAAATTATGACTTGCACGTTATTTAATATTTACACTTGCCTGAACATCATTGACATTTCTAGCAACTACTTGCGCATGAATTGCTCAGGTAATCATGACCATCACGCACTTATCCCACATAGAGACTCGTTCTTTCTTTGAATAAAATATAAATTAGAAAATCAAAAAAAACCATCATGGCCATTGACCAGGGTCCGCCGTTATGTCGCTGCTTGCGTTCAGCTCTGGTCTTTTACTAGATCTTTCTGCAGATTTCAAGAAATTATATGATTCTGGTGAAGACTACGACGTTGTATTTAGAGTTGGCGTGGAGGAGAGTGAGTTTAGGGCTCACGCCAGCATCTTGAAAGCGAGGTCAGCTTACTTCAATGCTGCATTTTCGAACATGTGGGCGAGGAAGGAAGACGGGATGTTTGTATTTACGAAAGACAATATATCGAGCGTTGTATTTGACCAAATACTCAAGTAAGAATCAATGACTTTGGGTTACATTCTCGACGGTATTATTGGATCTGATACTATCGCTTTCACTGCCATAATACAGATTTGTCTATAGCGGGTCAATAAATCTGGATACAGTAGAGACCAGGACATTACTTGAACTTCTCATTGCCGCCGATGAACTGGAGCTGCAAAGTTTGATCAACTATGTACAAATTCATCTCATCAGCAAGCGTACAAACTGGTTGCGTCGACGAATTAACATGGTCTCGGTTCTGCATATAGTGTGCGAGCATGAACCATTTGATCAACTACGAGAATATGTCCTGGAATATATCTGTCGGGATGCCAAGCCGTTTTTTGAATCAGAAGAATTTGTCACTCTAAAGGAAGATGCATTGGTCCTTATATTAGCGCGAGATGACCTGGAACTAGAAGAAGTAAGAATATGGGACAATGTTATACGATGGGGATTAGAACATACTGAATTACCACTCAGCGCGAACAACATAGAGTATTGGTCGGACGCAGACTTTGAAGCGTTGAAAACAACATTACGGCACATTATTCCTCTCATTCGATTTTTTTACTTGTCACCTATGGAATTCGAAGCTAGAGTTCTCAGATTCTTTCGTAAACTGATTCCTTGCAGTATGCAATCACGCGTATATGAATACTATTCTAACCCGAATATGCTTGATGCCAAGTCAATTGTACCATTGCCTCGAGTATCAGCCTTTCCTTTCGATTCTTCTATAATATCAGCGAAAGATGTTGCCCAGATAGCCAGTTGGATAGATAATAGACGCAAGCAACCATACAACTATGCGCGCATACCATACGAATTCAAGTTATTACTTCGAGCATCGCGCGACGGGTACGGTGTTGATACGTTTCACAAATTATGTGATGGATACGGACCGACAGTTGTAGTATGTAGAGTGAAGGAGACGGGAACTATCATTGGAGGTTTTAATTCGTTATCCTGGCACGGCTATTATAAATGGGGTCCTCGCAGATTTGCATATAGAGAGGAACGCAAAGAGACATCGGATAGTTTCCTATTTACGTTTGGTGACACTAGAACGAGAGCACATACACGAGTTGTCAAGGTCAAGTCACAAAATGCGGACGAAGCAATAATATGGGATGGCGGGAAAGGACCTTATTTTAATAGTGATTTAATGATGGCATATTCACCTTTGGCAAACGGGAATCATAACTGGAGATGTCAGCAATTGGTAAGTCGTTGGATGAAAAAGTGAACATGTGATTTCTATATCTTTATGTAATTGTTACAGACGATATACATCCATACGCAGGCTTACGAATCCCCAATTCTCGATGGTCCGTCATCCATATTTTCCGTCGATGAATATGAAGTATTTCTTGTCGTGGAAAAGCCGTTTATGCTTGTCTCTTGGTCGGTCAGATTGCTACGAATTGTCAGATGGGCGAAAAGATACTTTACTAGATGGTGGGACTATGTTGGATTAAGTAATATCTAAGTAAACTATAAATTAAACAATAATATTAACTATAGTCGATATCAATCAAGCTTTAGTTATCATAATACATTTAAATGTTACATCTAATTTTCGACGTGAAGGACGTTAATATGAGAAAAACAGTATTAGGGAAACAAGACGAGCTCCTGAAGAGTGAATTATATTATTAGTTTTCACCTTAGCTTCATTTCTTGCCCCGTATCGAGTCTTCTGTATCTCATAACTTACATAACTCTCCAATATTATATTTCTTCACCTTATTATACAATAACTTCTGACCACACTTAGACCACAAAGGAGGTCATCTAATGGTAATTTATACTGAATTGACGGATAATCATAGATATCTTAAACATTTCAATTATAATAACAAGTTCAGAATCATTCAAGTTGACTACATGACCACTTCTTGATCTGATGATTTTTTTTTTGAACCCAAGATAACAAACGCAGATACATTTTAATATCCAGAATGTAGAATATATAGAATGTCCATGATATCCTATGCTCACCTTTATCTATCGTTTCTCATTCTCTCCTTCAGAATAAAATATAGCTTAAATAATTTCTTAGCCATACACACTCAATCTCTTCCACAATAGCATAACGGGTTTTCTCAATCCGAATAAGACGATGAATGAATCTAGTTAATTTTTGTCTAGTTAAATCGCCCAAAATCGCAGCACAAGTTTTACAGGAGCATCGGGGCCTTCCACCTTATAAATATGACTGTTTTGATCGAGACGCTAATACCTAAGCAACGAATGGATAAGAGGGTCAGCTGCAGAAAAGTCAATCGGTATAGACATAGATCGACTCGATTTTGCTGTCAATTTTTAGTCGAGTGATTCCTCAATTGGTAGATGCAAAGTAAAAAGAGCCGACAAAAAGAAAGAACAGCTAACAATCGATAGTATACTTAACATCAGTCTTGTGGTGACAATTATTAAAACTGTTTATCCGTTATTATATTAATATGTATTATTGTTCATTTCTTATTTACTTAATACATTATAATTAGTCATGATCAAAAATACTCTTTTCTTTATATTGCATTTAATATCTCGTGAGATTTGGATTGACTACTACAAGATGTTCGCTTTTTTAGATTATTGTAATCTAATCTGCTAATCTATCATCTAAAACGTTAAATTCGTATACGTCTAAAGGAAGCCACTTTTCATTTTGATTTTTCTTTCAAACAAAAATATTTTTAAAAGCAGTGAGAACAAAATTGATATATTAAAAAAAATACTAGTCGCCGTTATCTTCGCCGGAGATTGCTTCCCATCCGCAACATTCCATCAAAAACTGCGGCAACGAGCGTTATTGGTTTTCGGAAAATGCTTTTCCACCTCCGTAGCCAATAAGATGATCATTTTCTTAAATTGACTTATTTATCATTGTCCAGAGAATATGGAAAGGATAATCAATCAGTATATAAAAGCTCCCCTTCCGCAACAAAATCTTCCCAGAATCCTTGGACGAATAAGCAATGCAGAATAACACCAGACGATATAATCGTTATTCCGGTTCGAGCAGGGGAAATTCCCCTAGTTCATCGAGAAACCTAAATATGACCGAGACAGACGTGATGGAGTTGCCCCCGGCTCGAATAGGTTTTGTTATCGGAGCTAAGGGGAAGACAATTGCTGAGATTAGGTAATAATAATTACTATAAATCGTCTAACAGGTTTAAATTATTGTTATATCAAATGATGATGTAGTAATAATAATATGATGGTATTGAGAAATGTGTTCTATTAACACCTCGCACTTTATCTTCCTCCTCCCTATTAAAGAGAACAATCTAAAGCGCATATATACATCGATGGTCACAAAGCCGTCATCCGTGGCAGCGAAGAAGCAAGAAAAGAAGCCATGCGTCTTATCAATCGAAAAGTGCGCATAGAAGTCACTTTACATCCACACATTGGGTATACTGTTCTCGAATTACCAGAGTCCGATACACTCCCAAAGCTCAAGTTTATTCCATATAACGATGTTGACTGTAACGCTCATACCCACGGAAAACGATTATACCGTGTGAAATGTTGTGATAAAGACGAAAAGGAATTTGACATTTTTAGCGCACTTGGAGACAGTTGGGATAGTGAAATCAACCTTTTGTCATTATCCCCAAGTTCCCCAATCCAGTCATCTCCTCTACCCTTATCACCTTCCAGCCCTTCAACTTCGTCGTCTCGCTCTTCTCAACGTCTTTTCGAGCATTCACATTCTCGTTCATCATCTGTTACTTCTGTTACTTCCTCCCCCCCACCTTCCTCTCCTATAATATCTTCTTCTCTTCAAAATTCTCTGAGAGCCTTAACCGATCGTCTCTCGACGCTTTCCATATCCCTTGAAGAATCCTTAGCTTCATCCGCTTCCACTTCTACTTCTACTCCCACATCCGCTACTCCCACATCCGTCACGCCTACTCTCACTCCCGCTCCAACTCCCGCTCCGACTCCCGCTCCGACTCCTATGCGTCTTCCGGGGCCCCCGAAAGACGCTCGAACGTTCACAATCATGCATTACATACCCGAAGTGATCTCCGCCGTATCTTCGCACCTCTTCAAAGCCAATCCTAATATCTCACTCCAACACGAGGCACGCTTGACGGTTTTCTTTGGTCGCCAAACATTTTCGACAATCTCTCATTCACGCATGAAGACAGTAGAAGATTGGTGTGACCTGAATAGAGAGAGGCACGGCTTTCAAAGTAGTTTTCAGCACTATGCACCGGATATGATAAAGAGAATTTGGAATGTTTTGCAGAGGTTCGGATTTGAGGAAGTTACCCATAGCAGACGAAAAAGAAGTAGTATGAATAATGACGTAAAGACTGATACCAACGATTTCGTAACAAATGGCGAGAAGAACGAAGACAATGAAGGAAATAAGAATGTCGACAACGACGTTGGAAGAAAAGGAAGTGTCTGTATAACCTACGATGACGAAGATAAAGTCAGAAAGAAAATTAAGCTTCATTGGGATTACGAAGAAGGTAAACTTATTCCTACCTTGCGCATCTATCATAAGAATAATGTATTTTTTTATTGATCGATATTTCTGGCTCAATATTTAGGCGTATACAAAATAACCAAAACAACTACACAAATTCGTCGGGTTGCAATTATTGACATTGTCTCTGGGACATCTGCGCCTGATATACGTTTCCTACTCAAAACACATAAAGACGAAGATATTGATGAAGAAAAGGAAAGGCTTATCAGCGATGCACAGACACCACCACTACAACTGTTTGATGGAACTTACTTCCAATCGAAGCATTTGAAAACGAAGCTTGATGTTGACTCAATCAGGCAATCGATTACGAAGCGGAAATTTTTGTGAGTTTATGTTCTTGTCGTGTAAGAAGTGATTATTAGTTTGACAAACAATGTGTTACTAATATGAAAAAATTAAATTAAACTAAATTACAGAAACAACAGATTTCAGTTAAGTGTAATCACCACACGAAAAGAAGTACGAGCATCTCGAAACAAATTCGCGGCTCCTGTAGAAGAGCAAACAATTAATCTGAAGCATCTTTCATGGAAAATGTATCAAACGAACGACGAAATACGTCAAGTTTACGATAAAGAATCGCTTGAACATAGCATTAGAGAAACCGTGGCGTTTGCAAGAAAGCTTTGTAGAATTCTTGAGTCTGAGGCATAAGTTATGATTGATAGCAACATTAGAATTTTGAGTATAGGGTTTCAGTTTTAATAAATATGACATATTTATGCAGAAATCGTCTTGCAAATATATAATGAATTTATGTACATGTAAAGAAATGTAATGTGCACTCTACGTATCGACTTGTTGGGGATACATGTCATCCCATATGCAATCCAAGTCTGCCCGTCTAATTTTCAAGACTTCAACAAAGCATTCACATCTGCAAACTATGACGGTTCTCTTGAGTAAAGTTTTGTCGCTCGTCATCAGTTTCAGAACTTTCACCGTTCTCGTTAGCGCGTCCAGCAACACTCATTTCAATCTTCGCTTCTTCATCTTGCAAAAACACCTCGCTATCGTTTCCCAGACCTCCAGTTATCCTTCTTTTCGCAGCTTCTTTGGCTATTTTGTTAGTCTTTTGGTATACATAGTAAGTGGCTATTATAAACAAGAGGCCGCCGATGGCGATTGTGAGATAATTAACCAATTTCGATGTCTTGTCCATGTTTTTAAGAGATAGATTGCCGAGCCGAGAACCGATGAAGATATGGGCGAATAGTTTAGGAAGGGAAAGAACAGTTGCGAGAAGAAATGTTGGGAAAGAAACTGTGTGCAAGGAGGCGAAGAATGCATTGGAGTAGGTGAAGGGAAAGGGACTAAGACGGATTAAAAAGATAATCTTTTAAATGAAACAAGAGGCAGGCAAAACGCGAATAGATGCAAAAAGTAAGAGCGTTAGTGACAATTATAATGTTTTGGCATGAAAATACAACCACAGCATCGCTTGGTTTATGTAGTCGAGCGATGGTTAATACTAACTTTAAATCCACCCTCTTGAACAGCCACGGATAAAGCAGCAAAATTCCCCCGATTAGCGAGTAACCGCCTTACATATTTTTTAAACGCTTTTCTAAACAGCCTGTGAGGTTACAAAAAACAATTATAAACTATTTAGACAGCCTGACGGTATCTAGTCTTCTGATTCAACTTATTAAACAAGTCTGTACTTTACCAAAAAGAAGCAGTTGCTCCGATGACTGCTCCTGCAAACGCTGGAACAAAACCTAGTGGAAAGCCGTAGATAAAACCGCAAGCTAGAACTAACGCGCTGTAGCTGCGAATAATCATAGAAAAGTATAGATCTGAATAAAGATGCTCGTCGCATAAAAAGATCGATATTCATTGTGCAAGTCTACATACAACAAATACATACCCCGGAATTGGAGGAAAACTCGAGAGAGCAACCAATCCACCCATGATCAAGTAACCATATCGTGTTGACCGAACACTTTCTGCGAATGGTGCAAGCGCTGTTTTGCAGACAATAAATACGATTTATAAATATCACGAACAGATAATTATTTCACATACAAGTGTAGTTTTTTGTTATCCACTCGACAACGAACCAACCAAGCTGCTCCCTACCTTTCATGATCGGTTCTTCAAATACAAAGAACAACACGACCAGCGCAATAACTAGCAGTGTCCCTATTGCCAATAGCCATCGTTGCTTTGGTGATAAATGAATAAAAAAGTCTTTTGAATTTTGTATGAAACCCATGTCTTGCATGCAAGTGTATAGTGTTTAGACGTGTAATTGCTGTAGCATGTGAACCGAATATTTTCAGACTGCACTATGTATTGCTTTGGTGAGGAGGTTGGTCAAGCGATTAATACTGTTTTACAACGAGAGTGTGCAAACGTTAGGTTAACGATATATCAAAGAAACAAGTATTTATGAAACAAGAACATGAATTTCGATGTTTCAAAAAATGGTTCAGCCACCACTCACCTTCGTCCTTCGTAATGAACTTTCATCCGAAAGGGTTATTTGTTCGTCCTCTATCCGTATCATGTTAAATATAGGGATGTTGCAACAAAGCAGGTAATCTTATTGCCGAGTTATTTCTATTCTTGATACAATACTTTAACTAGTTTCATGCATAGCGCACGCCACAGCGTATTCAGCCCCTTGACCATAAAATTGGCTAAGCCAGAACGGTCAAAACATTAAAATTTACAAAACACGCCAACGGTACAAAATCGCCATGTCAAAAAACGCGGGCAGTTTTTTGAGTAAGAAGCACAGGTGTGCACACAAGCTACTAACATAAGTCCACTTGGGATTTTTTTGTTCTTATCAAAAAGTGAAGACAGTTTAATGGTATTGAAATTTGGCAATAGTAATAGCGCGATTGTATTCCCAAGAAAAACTTTTACGGAATTGACAGGATTGAACTGACGTTGAACTGAAATTATGTTTTCTTATCGTGTACGCTTTTTACAGAAAATCAGGTGAATGATTAAGACCAAAGTCTTATACATACATACACGTCCGTTTTCCATAATTAATTAGAAACGCATTCTACTTCTCCATCATTTTGATGCCATTTGGGCCAATTATTTAATATTCATAATTTATATTCCTTTTGCGTAGTTTATAATTTTTCTGGGAGTATAGTTGAAGCCGCTTAGCTTTGGCTGGCGCTGAAATTAATGCTTCGCGCTGAAAGAAATTATATTAATATTATGACTGTAGGGCTGCATGTTAGAAGCTGATTTGCTTTAATAAAGACTACAGTTATTAGTATGTAAATGGCTGGCCTATTCACCAAAGTTAACGGTGGCTGCTCAAGCTTTTGAGCGACATTATTTCAATTTATTATTAATTAATATTAATTGAGCAAATGGTCAATTGAGTACTTACCAATGTGGGTTTTGGGACAAAAGATTGAAGGATTAGAGCTTAACTCCCCATTTTTTAAAATTTACGTTAGGCTTAATTTTTCGTATTCACCGAAATTGACGACAACTTTGCATTTACATTCAAGGAAATAACCTCTAAATCCTAACCTTTTTCGTTAAACTTGACAGCAAAAAAAAAAAGAGTTAACAACTAAATCGCATGTTTTTTGTCCCAACTTTTTCGTTAGTCTAGTCATTGCAATTTTTCGTTAGCCTTTTTTTTTTCGTATTTAGCCGTACGGCAGAGGCTAACTCGCTAGTTTTAGCGAAAAAACTGTCATTGCTTCTCTGCAGGCCGTATGGCAATGGGTTACACAGGGAAAATGGTTATTTGTGGAGCAATGCCGCTTACGCGACCTCGAAAAAAATAGGGTAATTACATCCAAAGTTTTGGCATTTAATCTACGATAGTATTGAGACACATACAGTCAACTCTCTCTATACCGGCCTTGCATATACGGTTTTGCCTTTATACCGGTCCAATTTCGCAGAACCAAAAATTATAAAATTCCATATTAATCTTACCCCTTATAACGGCAGATTTTAATAACTCTGTTTATACCAGCTCCGACACGAAATCATGTAGACCAGTTTATATAAAAAATTTTACTTTATACCGATGAAGTCAAGTGATTATTTGTATACTAGGAAACAGGAACCGTTATCAAGGCTCCTTTCTAACCATTCCTTGTCGGTGACAATTGATGTCATCGTTGTTATTGCTGCCGTTATGAGTCTAGAGCGAAAATTCAAAGTAACATCATCAAAATACGAATTACAACCTAAATCAACGCTTGACACAGGAAATAGAAAGAGCAAATAAAGCCACCCTCGACAATGGGGCATTGTGGAGAACCAATGCAAATATACAAAATGCGTGGCGCGCATGTGTGAAGAAGATTATAGAAATAAAAACTTAATGCACGTTTTCTGGAGAGTAAATTTTGAAAATAATAAAACCCGATTATTATCTGAAATTTTCCTCTCAAAAATAAAGCCCAACCACGTGCTATTCCGTATAGCAAATATACCAAGTGGGAAAATAAAACAAGAGCAAAACACGCCAAATATACAAAATGGAAATTGAGACTAAAATTAGTTTATGATGCTAATTTAGAATTGGAAGACCGAATTAATTTTTTAAACCAAAGAATTTTTGATTTACAGAATAATATACCGCCGCAAACCAAAACATGGCAACTTTACAAGACAGTCAATGGCTGCCTACTTATATAGTTAATTCAATGTTTGAAGTATAAAATGTTAAAAATTGAAACATAATTATTATGTACAATTTTGTACAATTAATAAATTTTGGGTGTGCGATACTTTTGTCCAGGTAGTGTATATTCGATTATATCTGATATGTTGACCTCTGGGGCCAGCTTTACTGACAGAGAATTCTTTCCAAACATTGTGGCTTTCTTTTTGCGGAGTAAAATACACTAACTCACTCAAATAATTCCGCAATACATGACGGACCATTACTTTAGATCGAAGTACAGAACGTTAAATCTCGCCGATCAAAGCATCTTGCTTCATTATTTCATCCTAGGGTAACACCACCAAGTGAGTATTTGTAAATGTAAAATAGTAGGACATATACACATACATGTAAAATGGCCATCAATCTGAAAATTGACTTGAATTTATCCCGGCCATGAAAACTGAAGGGTATCATTGCGGTTGCAAGTTTAGATGAAAGGAATCGGCCATCTGGCAGCATGTTTAACGCGTACAGAGTCATTCTAGTGCCTGAAAAAAACAAACAAAATATAAGTATCAGAAAATTCAATCGCACTGTCATACAGATACTATTACTTACCAATGACCTGAGTGCAAAATACTCTAATCTTTGTAGCGAGATCTACACTGCAATCGAAGTGGTTTCGCAATATTGCAATTAAATTTAACACATCCAATCGTAATGTTTTCTTAGTATCTCCCAAGACGTGTGTGTCATTTGCGTTACAAGGTCCACCAGCGACTTCCATATGCCATATTGTGAGGATCAAGAGTCTAAGATGACGTATTCCTCTCTGAATTTGCTGCGGAACGATAGGTGTCACCAACAACGGTA
>CAJVPJ010000850.1:0-15525 GCA_910592205.1 Paraglomus occultum | reverse complement strand
CGTCTATACACTTCAAAAGATGATTACGATGTAATCATTGATGTTGGGGAAGGATCGGATAAAACACAATGTCTGGCCCATTCGATCATTCTCAAGACAAGATCCGAATATTTTAGAGTTGCTTTATCCTTCAATTGGGCGAAAAAGGAGGGAGACTATTACAGATATTCAAAGCCAAACATAACTTCTCGCGCATTTGATGCCGTGCTCAAGTATGTTGAAGAGTGTTTGCTTTCTGTAATGTATCTTTGTTCCGTGTCTTTCATTAACGTTGTACACGTTCAATAGATATTTGTACGTTGGCACCATAGATGTGTCGCAAGAAAACCCAGAGACAATTTTTTCAATCATTTTAGCACTTGACGAAATGCAACTTTATGCTCCCCTTGAAGTTGTTCAAAAATTCTTCGTTGAAAATTATACAAATTGGATTGATAAAAATCCTGTTAAAACTTTAGAAATGGCCTCAACAAATGATAACTTATCCCTTATAAAAGAATATATAGAAAAAATCATTTGTCAGGAACCCGAAAAGTTTTTCCAATCTACAGACTTTGTTGATGTGAAAGAAAATTCATTAATTAGTCTACTAGAAAGAGATGATCTCGTAATGAGAGAGGTGGACATTTGGGAAGCGCTAATTAAATGGGGTAAAAGTGTATCAGAAGACAGCGATAACGATTTGAGCATATATAAAGAAACGCTCCGAACGAAGTTAGAAAAATGTATTAATCATGTTAGGTTTTGCAGAGTAAGTATCTGTTCATTGTTAATTGTTTATGGTATTATATTCAATTATATGACCTGACATTCATTATAACTAAATAGATGACTTCAGCAGAGTACGCTCTGAAAGTGAGAGAACCATATAAATGGCTCCTCCCAAACGACTTGGATGAAGAAATCGTTAACCATTTTCTTCGAGCGAGGAAAGCGTCCAAAGCCATTTTGGTTCAACCACGACGCCGGCATTTAAATACCACATTTATTGTTGGCGAACAAATTAGTTACGTTTATAGGTGGATTATGGATCGAGAAAGTTCGACCCCTGATACACTTCCGGATTTTAAATTAATATTTAAGGCAGATCGAGATGGATGGGACACCTTTCGCCAGAAGTGTCAAGGCAAGGAGAAGACACTTGTACTGATTAAGGTTCGTGATGCGCCTATTATCTTGGGAGGATACAATCCCGTAACGTGGGATGTAGAACAGCAGACGAGCGCAACTTCTCCAGATGAGCAAAGAACACCGGCTCTTCCAAGAAGACCAATAGCATCCACATCATCCCAACCTCGAATAAGTCCTTTAGCAACAGTTACGCCACCGGTCGGACCGCCTTTGTTTCAACCACAGCCACAAAGAAATTCGGGACAATACTACAGACCACCCGTGGTTCGATTACCGCCGCCTATGCCACAAGTTTCATCTTTTAAACCTGCTTTACATCCTCAATTTGGTCTTTTCGATATTCCTGGAGGATTTAATAAGACGTCGAGCAGTTTTATATTCATGTTTCAATTGGACAGTATACCTCAAAGGGCCCGTATAATTGATTCAAACTTTGCGATTGACCCAACGGCAGCGAGTCCAAAATTTGGACGTAGTGACCTACATATCGAAGGGAAAATGGTTTCGTGCTCACCGATAGATTATGAACCATCGTTGTCACTAGATGGAAAATACGCTATTATCGATTATGAGGTCCATCAGGTTCAATTACCTTGATGCAATAGGTTGACTGTCACTTGTTTGTCAGAATGGTTACATAGAAGCGAAGCACTGCACAAGTTTAAGCGATAGATTGACAATGCAGACGCTCTCTTATAAGATTATAAAGTCTATAAATTTTCTAGAATTTGTTAGAGAATGTATAATTTCAATTATGCAATTTATTTATCCTTCTAAATTTGTATAAATAAAATTTTCGGAAGAGTTGATAATGGGTAAAAGTGTGGTTTTGTTGAAAGATTTTCAGCTTTATTTTTTTTATGCGTTATTGAGGTTGGAGTTTTGCGTTCCTTTATTGTTTGCACCGTGTTATTGAGGTTGGCGCCATAATGTTTTGATTAACCTCGTGTTAATAAAGCCTTTCATCCGTATAATTTCACCGACTCTTTCATTTCTTCATTGCCCGTGTGTTTCACTTCAGAATATCCCAAGCTTGTTTTTATTTTGTGAAGAACCATTACATTGAAAAGCAGCTCGCTGGCGATTTCTCAATTCGCTCTGAAATGAGTCCTTTGTTAATTTCTTCACGTCTTATATCATCTTCGACAATTTCGATTGATTAGTAAATATAGGATGCTGCCAATTCGTCTCCAAAGCCTCTTTAGACAAATTCCAATACGAAAATACAGTAGTACCTCTTTTATATCCCACTTTGGGGCGGGGGACATAATGTGGTATTCACTTAATTATATGGTTGTGAAAATCCAAGAGTTTCAGCAATCTGGCAGGCATTTTTTCCACAATCTCACTGCCTGGTTACTTTACTCTTTCGAAATTTGTGAGTTTCCTATTTAATGTTATGATTTTTAAAATATTTTTCCAATTCGGAAGCTATTCTTTTGATGACAAAAAAAAACTTGATGAAATGCTTGGCTCATAAACAACTTTAAAGGCTAAACAAAATTTTGTGTAACATTTAGATTTGTTAATTAATATTAGAACTACATCCACTGATTATGATGGTTTTATTACTGTTTTACGCTTAATAATTTTTCGATGAAGAAATGCCCAGCAATTGATCACATGATCGATGAATTTTATTCATAGAGGACGCAAAAGGGAAGATACATTATTGCATTTCAACGGCGACTGACATTCCAATTGAGCCACTCCACTCCAAAGTGGAGTTATGTGCGCTAAAATTAACTCATGAAAAGAATTCATTCCGGTACCATTACCCAAAGCCCCGAAAAAGGTGCTGTTCAGCAACCCAAAAACCAATCCTTAAAAGTTGATTGCCCCCGCCCTTTTTACTGTTTCAGTTCTTATGGTTAGACGATAACGAAGACGAGGATGTTGAGATAGAAGTTATTTATTGGTATGGGTTTTTTTTATTGTGATGATCATGCGAAATTAATTGACAAGGATATATGTACAGTCTTGAAATTCAGATGATTGATGAAGTGAGTGGAAAAAGGCTTGGGACATTTCTAATGAATATATTAGAAAATCTGGGAAGGTATTGGGAAATGAAGAAAAACGTGTTGACTGTGTGGAAAGGTTTGATGTTCTTGGGAGAGTGGGTGGAGATTGATACTGCGTAATTTTCTTTCCATCCCCTCCTTGAAATTTTAATTTCAATCAACTTAACGAAAGAGCAATTGCAACAACCAAATGTAATGACGCTACTTGTAAAGTATCAATTTTCTAACATCATCCATATGATATTGATGAAACCTCACTTAGCAAGTATCTAAGGGCCAGAGGCAACCTCGTTAATTATGAAATCCTTGGTAAAGTACTTTGATTTGAAATGTCATAGACTTTTTTTGTTTTAATTCTCGGGGGGGAAGGTTTCTTACGTCCGTTGTGGTTTGATACCTTTCCCCTCCTTCTCTCCCTACTTCACTTCCGGATGCCGTATATACTCTCTATTAATAAAATAATGTTCCCGATGCTATATACAAGCGTGATTGTACGCGTCCCAGTTCTTATTCATGCAGTCACCGAAGATAGCAATAGGATCCCGTCTATACCTACAAGTGATAAACTCTTACTTTCTCTGAGCTGGTTGTTTTTAGGCTTGTGATGATGATAGTACTTGTAGATAACAAAAAGTGAAAGTACGCTACGATGAATGGGAAGTGATAATATGGGACGCGGAAAGAGATTGATGCTTCTTTCTGGTTGAAGAAATTATAAACATTCAATCTATTGATATTAATGAATATTGTATTTAGGTTTCAAAAAGAAAGTACAGACAACGTAAGCCTATGGCTTTTAATTTTGCGTTAATCGTATTCGCGTTATCTAATACAACCAAACCTCCTTATAGTCCAAGCACATCATACAGAGTTTGAGGCCTTATTCCCAAAAGCTTGACTATAGGAAGGGCAGTTCAATTTGAAGTTGTATGTTTATTCATTCTCTCATAAATGATTATATGCAACATGCGAGTGAAAATAATAATAATATAATCATACAAACAATGAGATGTAATAATTTAATAATACACAATCACCTCTAATCCTACCTACTCAACTTCGTATTGAGCAATAAAGTTAACAGAATTACCACCTTCGGTATACACTAAAACCCATTCACCCTTAATATTCAGTATAGTGTCTATTGCATATGTCGTACTCTTGTCTCCGGGACACCAGGAAATCTTCTGTAATTTCCTTGTTTCCTTATCAGGAGTAAACAAGTCGAATTCGGGTAACTCATTTTCATCCTTGTCAAATATTGTAAGTTCGAATTTGGTTCTACGATTGTATGCAAGCTTAGAGTAGATAGGTTCGGAGATGGTAAAGGTGAATGGGACAGAGAAAGTTTGGACATATGGCGGAGATCTCGAACCATTGCCATGGTTAACAACTTTAAAGCTAGCTGCAATGGGGCCCTAATTATATATCAATAGCAGAACATATTGTAAGCAAAAGCATTACATGACGGCCACAATTCGGTCGTACTGAGAAAAAAAAGATATTGATTCTTTTGCAGTTACCTTGTTCCCTTCGAGCAGTACGAATAAGTTTAACTTTCCCTCTCCCGAGCTGGGTATCTCGCAACGAATGGTATAAAACCTCTCTCCTTCTGATCCAATTTTCGCACCGACCCTCTGAACCAGACAGTTTACTTTCTTTCCTTCCCATTCCAACACCGCATGCAATGGTTTGCTCTCATCTGGAATACACCTTACCACTTCCATTTCAAACTTGTCGTGTTTAACCTTTATTTCCGATCCAACGTACTCGACTAGCATGAGGCCGCTTCTAAAGAATGGCGGCTTAACAAATGGCAGTTTAATGAATAGTTCCTGCGTAACTGGAGGGCTGAGGTATTGTTCATTCTCATCGTCAGGGAGGTGAGAATATATAAACTGTTGGGGACTAGCCAGGAAGTAGAACGGATCGAAGTGGCGATTGAACGTTCGGCCGTTCAGTGTACCAGCACCCCACGTTGGATCAATGAGCAGATATTCGCCGTCAAGACATACACCAATCCAGGCATGTTCTAATTGGGAAGTTTCTAAATCGTCGCCCGGCTTATAGCCAGCACCTGTCGAGCAAAAGTAAATCGTTGAGAAATGCGAAGTTTGTGAATAAATTTGAAACAGGTAAAGTAGTCATGTAATGCAAAATGAGTAATTCTGTAAAAGTAAATACCCTTTGCCTTCCCAGTAATCTTCCGTACATTCAATCCTGCCTCCTCAGCGAGCGCTTTAAAAAGCTCGGCATACCCATCACAAACAGCAGTGCCTTTTTTCATTACATCGTCGGCATTCTGACTACCAGGTTTTCCTTTGTAAATCGTGCATACACAATATTAACATATCTGAACGAAACGTTCCAATGATATAACCATAATTGAGAGTGATTTATTTACCAGAGAAGAAAGCGTTAGCGTCATATGAAATATTTTCGGCAATCCAGGTATATATGGCTCGCAATTGATATATTTCCTTGCCTTTCCAGCGAGATGTGAGACGTTTCGATAGTTCCCGCACTGTATTTGCCTTGCTTGTACCACGTGCATGTTTATCGACTTGAGAGAAATCATATTCTAAATTTTCGAGGAAAAATAAAAGGGGAGTTGTGTGTGTTAACGTTGAAGCTATTTTCAAATTCGAAGACTAACATCTAATTAAAAGTAACCATTTGCAGCTAACCTGTCAAATCAAGGCAGGTTTTAAAGACATCTTTTTGAACAACGACGCCGCATTGGCTATCAATTTTGAATTCGGTTAGATACTAATGTCAATTAAGTATAGTTCATCCTCTCTCTGAACAATTCAATCGATACATACGCAACAGGATCTTTCTCTCCACCAGCAACTGTTGTCCATTGACCAGGCTTTCTTGGTCTAGAGATGACATGTTGGTCGGCATTCTGGCTTGCCTCAGCTTTACTTGAACTTGCTGAGCTGTTAGAGCGAGAACGGGCATGAGAGTGAGAGATTTTAGTCTCTTCTGCCTTTCCATCCGCCTCGACACTAGCATGTGAAGTAGTTGGCTTTGATTTATCTTTCTTATTGCTTCTCTGACTGAGTCTACGAAACGGTTTCAAGACTTTCTCTTTCCAAAGAGGCATTGTCGAAATGTTATAGACTACTGGTTGTCTTCTGATGCAAAGTAGACGGAGAATTCTTTCTTATAAATAAGTCATCCATTAAATTCTTACATGTATTTTACGCGACCATACTCTGTAGAATCGCTGCAATTTACGTGTCACGGCAGATGGCGAAAATCCGTAAGAGGTAGTTTTCCTAACTGTATGAAGAAGGCACTTCTTTGACCCTTGTAAGCGTTGTGACATTTATCCAATGACATGATTCTGACATAATATTGTTACGGGGTGGATTGTGGACGTAAATAATTGAATAATGCATGAGCGCATAGACTGCATCTATGCTCTCCTTGTAGCCGTTAATTCGATTTCGTAGTGAATGGCAATGGTTGGAATGTTTAGACAATGGACACATAATAATAACAGGCGAATGTCGAGATTAGATTTGATCTCGCTACAATAACGTCATACCGACGTCATAAAACAGTTACATCAATATTAATATCTCGCTCGTTATTTTTTGTGAATATCATAGCCTAAATAGGTCAACTGACACCTCAGGTGTCACCGTTGACCAAGAGTGAGCAATCAGCTTATATCAAACATTCCCATTCCAGGAGCTTGGATTTAAGTCGCTCTGAACCCTTTGTTAAATAACTGCATCTTCATAACCAATTCTGCCGTAACTTTATTTGGAGACCAGATTGATTGTGTGCTTGTTGCGTCCCTGTATCAAAACCAAGTGACTCTTTTAGTGTTAGTGGCACAGCTGTGGCTCAGATATAAATTTAGCTCTAACTGATGCTAAAGATGTCAACCTGTTTAAATATTAATATTAATATGAAACTAATTTACATCAATCCACAACCACCATTAGAAGCATTCAATTGCGTTTTTAAAATCAATGATACCCAAACTTTCCAGGAGTATCCAGATAAGAAAAAACTACTTATGAAGTTATCAAGAAGAACGAAAAATAAACAATAACCAAACATTACCACCAGCTTACAATGAACAAAGGAAAAAACGAAAACTTGAAGAATGTAAGTAAATGTAATGTAAACGCTTCCCACTAAGGCGTCTACTACTGATCGAGCAACCTATCAACGAGAGATTGTTTAGTTTGACAAAGACTGCTCGAGTGCATGATTCGTATTTAGACACAATTACAATAGAGTCAATGTAAAAATTCAATTTTGTGAGTACAATTTTAATATTTTTATTGTAGAATGCGCTCGCTTGTGAAATATGAATAATAATAAAGGCACCAGAGTGATTGCATAGGAGAAAATAGAGCATAACCTTTTTTGGTCACTCTATTGCTACTGTTAACAACATTATCACTATCGTCTATTTTTTATTTTTATCGTCTTCATCTGAGCGGTTTACATTCGTCAATTTAACGTCGACAGTCTTTTTCCGCGGGCTGTTCTTCGAAGATAAAATTTCCTTACTGTAGATGCAGCAATGGCCTTCTGTTCGTCGAGCAACTTATAAATTTCAAAGGCCATTTTGTTAAATGAAAAATTTTGTTCTTTTATCACGTTTCGATATTTGGCAAATAAATTTTGATAACTTTCTGGACTTCAGTGTCTTGATTAATAGTCTCATGTTGTGGACTTGACTATTATAAATTATGCCATTTAGAACAGTTATGGAGGACGCTCGCTTAAGCTCTTCGAGAATCTGGGTAAAATACTGTGACGGCTGACCGGTCAGCCTCGTCTTCCACGAAGTTGTCACCCCAATTTAGATAATGTGGCCGTTCATCGGATTACTTTGAAAAGACACGACGCGTGGATTTGGAACTAGCTGTAGACGACAACTTTAACAACAACTCGATGACCTCTACAGCTTATCGTGTATATCTTTGATAGAACTTTTAAAAATAATAAAAGACTACGTTCAGTACTCATTCAGCGAAAATGTTTACCTAAGACTACATTCCAATCCGAGGTATAGGCTTTATCGAGAGGTTACTAACAAATTCCGGTATATCAAAACAATTTTTAGTATTATCACGTGAAGCACAACATAAACCGTGACGTTTTACCTATGAAAGTATAAATTAGTGACTACAGTCGCACCTCCATAAAAGAACCCTCTATAAAAAAACGTCATATAAAAACCTCTTCACAAGAACATTGCATCAAAGACCCAATTATTATTAAACTTATAAAAAAAAACCTTTATAAAAGAACACATCTTCATAAGAACATTTTTTTCAAAAAATCACTATGGTCCCAACTTGGTTTTTAAATAGAGGTGCGACTGTATTCGGATATTGCTTGATAATTTATTATTGCCGTATCCCATATAATTGACTTTGTTCCTTGAGCAAGTACTCGAATGATCGTAAAAAGACGTTCAGTTTTGTGTTGTTACCACAACGACTACGTTGACGGTTATTCTTTTTAAGCGTTATCTGTCAATTCTGCAGACATAAGATGCGCACGATATCGTAAAATAATACAAGTCTTTTATAGTGTAGGCAACTGAAGATAGGATGCGATGCTTATCCGTGACCTGAGAAAGAATCTAAATTATTTGTACGGTTTTTGTGTTAGTGTTCATCGCATATTTATTTACGCATTTACGTTAAAGTCTTTGCGTACAATGGTAATGAAATAAGTGCAGGCACCACTGTAACCTTAAAGTATTGATCAGAAGACGGTATTTTAGGTACAATACGTTTGTCGGACAGGGAACTCGGATAGTTCGAAAAAAAATTTGAGTATCAATAATACAAAAACACACAAGACAACAGGCCAATGTCTTCTACATTAGAGGCACTATTGTGTGTATTCTAACATAATCATCGTTATTGTCAAAGGTGAGGCTATTGACGGAACGATCAAGAATATATCGACATATTAATGATTTGTGTACCGATTGTATTCCGCTAACAGTGATCAATCATTAATATTACATCACCCGCTATGGTGCATGGTTCGATCGAACTGTTATATTTGGGTACGATTTTCCAGAGGTCAGTTGTTAAAGATAACAATACATTTATGATACACCGAATATTAAGTGCTTGGGCCACATTAAATAAAATTCCCCAATAGCATCAGTTTCCCGAGGAACAACAATTTGAAAAACAGTCCATTCATGATCATGATATTATCTACTTGTCATAATTGCGCGCAAGCCGTAATTATCCATCAGCAACATATAAATTCACAATCATAGCAAAGTATACTACTGCCATCACTGATAAGCCTTCGCACAACGTATCAATACGAACACCCAATAACAAGTTGTCATATAATACACATTGGTCGATCAATGCCTCACGAAAGTGTACCTACCCTTCAGGGTTTGAGACAAATGATCAGTGAACTCCACAGACTGTTTCCCAAACCCCCTACAACTCTATCCATTGAAGAACTCATCGAATCCGCCAAAAAGCCCCGTTCCAAATCAATACCTCGACCTCAAAACACCTTCATGCTGTACAGGAAAGATGTATCGGCGAGGTCAATGGATGCAGGTACTAACACGGGAGGGTCGAGAGGAATAGCAAAGAACTCAGAAACGGCAAGCATGGGATGGAAGAAGGTAGTAAAAGACAAGAAACTACACCATTTCTGGAGGTGTTTGTATGAGATCGTCAAGTACAAACATCAAATAATGTACCCAACTTACAAATATCAACCAAAAAAAGGTGCCAAAAATAAGAGGCAGAGAAGAAAGAAAGGAGATGGAGGAGATGGCAATAACCCTAATAAGCATGACACAATATCCCAATTAGCAATACCTTTAATCTCTGATAATAAGTTAACCGAAACTCTCAACCAAGAAGGTTTGGAAAGCGGACATCATACAAATACGGCCGTCGTTTCGTCAAATGCCTCTGAACAACCGCTGTCGCTCACTCAATCAGCCTCTCTACGTTATCACCAACAGCAGCAAATACAGCAATCCATATCTCAACATGCTCCATATGATAATTTGATATCTACACAAACAGCTGTCAACCCTACTCAAGCGCAAGTCAATCCCAATGTGATACTATTCCCCAGTTCACAACAATATCATATCATCCCCAATTGGACCTCATACATTCCTCCAGTGATGGGTTCTCCAGTAATCGGTTCGTCAGTAACAACATCAGGATCTATGTCTACTCAAGCATCTCAATATTCTCAATTAGCACAACTGCCTCTGTTAGTCGATATGAATAATTTAGGAATCGTTATCCCTACTCAAACGCCTCTGCAAGGTGGTCAAGGAAAGAGCAGAAGGAGAAGTGGTGGTATTAATGATCCTTATAATATAATCGATAGTAATATTGATAAAAGTAATTTTATTTTCAATAATCCTTATCTTGATATCTCTTTTCCTATTAATGGTGGTGATCCACAATCATGCTATTCCCATCCCCACCCATATTCCCACTCGCATTCCCACTCTAGCCACAACATTCGCTCCACTTCCCCTTACTCCCTACAACCATCGCTCAGTAATGATAGTACGTATAACGGCTACCTTTCTCAGATCGATCCATTCCTGTTATATTACAGTTCATGACCTTAATGATCGAGTGTTGAAAGTTTGTGAGGGGAAATCGTTTCATTGAATTAATATGCCCACTACTAAGTGTAACTTTAGATATCACATGAATCATACGTTAGTTTATCTACATTAGGGTTTGTATGTAAATACCACGCTAACCAAATAAATGATCAGAATTTTTCGTGATGTCATTGAGTAACACCAAGAAATGTCCAAAACGAGCATATAGTGCATTTGTATAAATGCCCACTCAAGACAGTGGGAAAGAACTAAATAAGAGATTGCAAATGACAAAGATTACCAGCGTCTGTGGGGATAATCCGAAAATGTGACGTAAGAGGGCACGAGAACATGGGAAGATATCGTTAATATAAGAGGGAGTATCGGAAGCCAAAACCCGAATACTCTTTTGTAACAATTAATAACCAATACTGTTGTCAACTGCATCTTTTTCCAACCATCACTTCTTGATTATAAAATGACGGAACAGGCAACCGAGAATCATAATAAGCTTACTGAACAAGATAATTCTGAGGACAGTCATGATGCGGGAAGCACACAAACAGAAATACAAAAAAACACACGATATTGGTATGAACGGAGCACGATACATTAATGAAGGAGGAGAGCAAGACGGGGGGACACGAGGCGGTGGAACACAAGATAATGAAGGAGGAGAACAAGAAGGGGAGACACAAGGCGATGGGACACAAGGCGAAGAATTACAGGGCGGGGAAGCACAGGACGGGGAACAGGACGCGGAAACTCCGGACGAGGAAGCTCCGGACGAGGAAGTTCAGGACGGGAAAATACAGGGCAGGGAAGTACAGGGCAGGGAAGTACAGGGCAGGGAAGCACCAAAGGGGCATGATGCTTGGAAAGATTATTTCCTTCACGTATCGGATTGGGACGGCGAGAAAGATTCGGATGGTTACCCAGAGGATGGGAAAACGTCGGAAAGTGGTAGAAGCACTCCGGTCGACGAAACCCTCGTTAAATCCAGTTTAGAAGACATCGCATTGGAAGTGTATGCCGCTTTATATTCAAAATACGGGGACAAAGTGGGTGTCGTTAAAAAATATTATGATAGCTCAGCTGGTAAGTATTTAAATGTTACACATCATCACGGGCGATTAAAATCTATCGAATAATACGAATAATTCAATCAATGCATCGTCTACGCTAGTGTTCCAAGATCCGTTAGCAATTGCTGAAGGACACGAAAATATTTATCTACAATTTGAACTTCTTTCCTCTCTCGTGACTGATGTGACGGCGCAGTTTTTGGCCGTAACTGTCTCACCCCGCCGTTACATGGCAGCGAAACAGCTTGTTGTCATTGACGCTATTCTCAGCTACCATTTCCCCTTATCGCAAAAGTTATCTCTTCGTAGCACAACCGTGTTTATTTTTGATGATGAACGAAAGATTATCAGTCATGAAGACGTGTGGAGCGTGTCCGATCTTATCAAAAATATACCAATCATCGGGTGGATATATGGAAATATTGGTAGAAAGGTTAGCGCTGTTGCAATCAATTCGCTTTATTCATTTTGTAGAGGTACTGTCTCGAGACTGAGTCAGAAAGTTGAACAATAATGTGTGTAAGAAACACCACTAGTGTATATTTGATACCTGTAACGCGAATATTTTTATTTGGTAAAGTATTTTCCTTGCGACTCTTGGTAATTTGAATAAACGTAGTTATAATTGGGATTGAAAACAAGCAGATCAGAAAGTTAGCTATTCGCAAATTGTGCTATATGACCTTTGGAAGAGTAAATAATATTGAAATTGTTAGTTTGGCAAAGCGGGCGACGGCAATTACAGATATCCCAAACCGCAATTTTCTTTCAAGAATTGTGCTAATATGATTGATTGTTCGCATGTTTTTCGATTTGCAACTAGCTTGGAAAGGAGGCGATTGAAAGCTCCGAAACGAATTAAAATAGGAAGGGAGAGCAATCTCTCCCTATTAAGATTTTTCCAATAAGATTGGTTGGAATGGAAGTCCGGAAATCGTTATCCGAACCGTAAACTTGACAACTTTTAAAGAATTTACCAAAACAACTAGAGACCATCACTAAATATTTTTTCGTTCGCTGAGCCGATACAACCGTGATGTGGTCGACTACTACTAAGCTTATGCAATTTGAGCAAGAACAAAACACTGCGGACGGTATTTGCATCTCTTGTCGACGTAACAACGTTAAATATTACGACAGGCTTCTAATATGATCAATTCGGTTGATATACAGTATCACCTTGTGGTTAGATTTGCTTAATGCTAGTACATGCCCCGTAAAAGATATAAGCTTTTAAAAAACGGTTCTTATAATGGTATCGTTGGTGATTCTGAGAGTTCATTTTCAAAAACCTTATCATTGTAATATTAATATAAGTAGCTCAACTGTACTATTATGTACAAATCAGGAAGTTTATCTCTATAATCATTGGGGAAATGCCTTAGTATCATCTCTTTTGTTTTTTTCGTAAATTCTAAAAATTATTTTCTCTTTTCTTTTATTTTCTATTTTTGCTTTTTTTCAGCCTAAATATAAAACTTTTTGATATTGTTAAGGATACAATATTGTTATTTGCCATATATTCACTTTGCTGCAGTTAGTCCCACATAGTATTCTTCTTGGCGCATATGGTCACATCGAATTCCGAAGAATATTAGACCAAGGAACAACGAGTGAAAGTTTGTATATTCTTAGATGACATACCGTTAACACGCTTCCGCACAACATAATGTTTACTCTCAATGGGATAAAGAGGAATGCCCGTTGTTGTATATTTTACTTGGTCAATAGTATTCTCGTGCCAAAAATGTAAAATAATTGAGGCTGGGCTTACGCGAAAACAAACACTAAAAGTTTGTCTTTTATTAACCAATAAAATGTATAAACAAACGCGTTTGTTTAATTTCAGTTTATATTTTTTTAACTGCCATTATTTTGATGACACATTGCATACCAAAGTTTATACGTGCGGTAGAATTTATATAAAGGAATTTCACTCGGCGACCAATACTGCTAATAAAAAGAGATTTCTACCGAGCTTTATTACGCGAGTTAATAATAGTGATTATTTTGGGACTAGAACAAAAGAAAACTGTAATAAAGAATGAAGAAGTAGTTGAACACTTCTTTCTACCGACTTTTCTGCAAGAGATACTATAGCACGCTTGGAACATTATTCAATTTCTTCGATGCGGTAAATTAGAATAATAAGTTGTGGTGAAGGCTTCTGTGTATTATATATTAAACGAAAAGTAGAATCAGGTAATTTCGACTTGTATCAATAAAAAAATTGTCCCTTTTAATCTTTGAGAGCAAGTTACTATGTTAACAATTAGCAAATAATCAGGTCATCTATTAGCATAATCTATAACTTTGCATCTGCTAGTAAAATATTAGTGCTGTCAATTAATTGTAAAATAGACTACTGCTGGGCAATTTTTTTACATAATCTTACCTAATTACAAATTGATAGGTTCTTGAAGCTCGAGTTTAAAAGCGTTGATTTAGGCTAGACAATACTTTTAGTATTCCGCAGTTTAAAACAGTCAACAATCAACAAACAGACTTTTGACATTTTGTGTAAAATTTCCTTCCTAGAAAAACTATCTGTCTAGAATCGTGATTGCTATACCGCAATGCATTTGAACTGCCCACCCAATAAATATGCTCCACCTGCTTAAGATTTTTTTTCTCTATTATGTATAAGATGCTTCAAGATGTTCTTTTTTGTATTTAATTTAACATTAAAACAAACTATTACTTGGTTATGGGTTTGCTTCAATTAAACCCATTATTTTCAATGTTCTTGATTAATAAAAAATTACAAATATGACTGCTCTAATTCAGTTTTGTTTATGTATACAAATATTAATGATAGTTTCTTATATTAAATTAATTTTCCATGTGTCAGATAAAGCTCAACAGGTAATAGTAAGAGAAAGTGCTTATTAATATGCTTTTATTTTATAGTTGCGTAATTATATACTTTTTCTGATATCATATTAGAAAATAAGTATTGTTTTAATTGTAGCCATTGTCTTTGGAAGTAGAGCAATACAGGTCTCGTTGGCTACATTAACTCAAGCATGCGTATTGTATTGTCTATATTGAGTAATAGCATAATAATGTGATTAGACTTGAACAATTAAGACAATTTACAAGTTTTTTTTGCGTCTAAACGGAATCACAAAAAATTTTTTAAGAAAATGTTCAGTTCCACACTCGGAAGATTTTTCTTTTTTTTTGGAAGTTCCCCAGCTATTGATAATTGGTAAAATTCCTACTTTGATTGCTAGTCTTTCTTTCTTAACAAGGCCCTGCATCCGAGTGCTTTGCGTAATGTTCTCGAAAGCCTTCTTGCGTGGGTTGCATAGTGATCGTCCTCGGGTTATGGAATTAATTGTGGGGTTTCTAGTAGACAATATGCTGGACTGGTTAGCAATAAGAATTATCAACAAACAATTAGTAATAGCAAAGCTGAGTATTTTGAGTAGCCTATTATTTAAACAAGTTATGTTTACGGTAATGCAACCCACAATTTGACCGATGTATAATTTTGGGGGGAGAGTCGAAAATGAGAAAAAAACGGTGCTAATTTTAATTTTATAACCAAAAATCAGATTCAGTATATCATGACACGGACTTGAAAGTTACTTATCAATTACAGTCAACTCTCTCTAAATGCACTCTCTCTAAATGCACACTCTCCCTATTCTGCACGTGCAACTGATTTCATAAT
>CAJVPJ010000849.1:0-15525 GCA_910592205.1 Paraglomus occultum | reverse complement strand
ATCATCATCATCAAAATATCAGTAATCAAACATGTTACCTTATTCCTTATATTGGCTTGTTCGTATCATCATCACAAACAGCAGCCCAAAAGTAATTTGACGCACAATCACAAATGGAATCCATAATTGAAACCCCAGTGTGTGGGAATCTTGCCAATTCTGCTCGTTTTCATGAGATGAAGCATCAATGATGGAACACGGTGAAACATGCAACGTATGACAGAGGGAAAAGTAGGAAGTGTTGTCATAAAATATGTGTCAAACTGAGTAATAACGATAAAAACACAGACCGATGTGTGAGCAAGGGTGAAAAAAAAAAAAAAAAGAAAAAAAAAATAAGAATAATAAGAAATATCATTTGATATGTATAATCATATGTATTATTTACTGTACTGTAGTACTGTAGTACTATATATAATATCATACTTGTAATTATTGTACTGCACATGCATATTATTTATACATTATCATCGTCGATCGATATGCCCTTTAATTGCCACATGTTATCGATTATCCACGAGAAACAAGATTGTGAAAGATTGCATCAAAAACCATAAAAGTTTATACAATAACTAAATATACACATAACTTGTAATACTGTTAACTAACATATTTTATATATTAATGGACATATGATATATAACAGCTTATGCAGGAGACAATGACAGATAATAGGGGACGTATACCAAAAAAGAAGATTGATGGAAAGGGTGAAAGTGAGGGGTGGAAGAGGGGAAGACGAAAAAAAAAAAAGAGAGACAAGAGTGACAGTGGAAAAGAGTGAGAGCAAAGTCTAGTGATGTAAAAAAAAAAAAAAAAGGGTGTGGGGATAAAGTGGGTGGTCCTAACACATATACACAATACATACAATACACACAATACATACAATACACACAATACATTTCACATCATACACACATCACACACGCATCACACACACATCACACATACACTTTACACTCGTCAGCACAATATAGATATTATGTAATTATCAGTTACGCAACACCATGATACATTTTTTCACGTATCATTTTCTTGCTTAATCATCATCGACTCACGCTTACTTGCATCTGCACATTAAACTAAATGCAATAGATTTGACAAGATAAAGAGAATGACAGGACGATCAGTGACTTAAATGACAATAATATTTAATCCGGAGTTTAGTATTTATGGCGTATACATGCAGAATAGAAAGGCCAGAATACCTGCGGAACGAACACTGTGTCCTGCATTTGGTATTCTTTATCCCACGTAAAAAATGATCGCATCTCCATAAACCTTTGTGTGACTAAACACTGCAATCTACGCTTATACGCTATCTATATATAAAATCTGCCATTGACATGTGGCTGCGGGGGCCGTCATCGAGTAAAGATGTAATTTATTGGTGTACAAGTTGGTGACAAGGAGATGCAGGTGCGGGAGCCTGCAAATGTGGCGTGGCTGTGGGTGGGTCGTGGGTTCATCATGTGTGTGTGTATGTGTGTTGCTTGTATATGTGTTGTGTGTATGTATTGTTTATGTGTCGTATATTTGTTGTATGTGTGTTTATCCCGTGTGCGATGGAAGTATCCATGTATGTATATAGCTATCCGTGTATGTACGCTGTGTATGTGATGTATATGTGTGTATATATGTACAGTATGTGTATATGTGTGTTTGCTCTGATGGAAGGTAACTACAACTTTAGAGTTCCAACATAGATGATGTATATACTATTTATTTCTTACATTTGAAATGATATTTTCTCTATCTCTCTGTTTCTCTTTCTCTGTATCTTGCATGCTGTTCTTTTTTAACAAGCTTTGTGCATATTTCTCCCATCATTGTTGTGAGAGTGGATTCCGTAACCAATACAATTCCTTTATACAACTATTGTCCTACAGCAGACATGTGGAAGCAGTAAACTATGAAACGTCAAACATGATATATACCATCATTGATAACGTTTGAACAGGGCTTGTAATAACCATCTATACTAAGCCTGTCATTTGCGCACATGTACTTCATCTCCTTCCCACATATTCATGCATCTGAATCAGATACTGTCAAAATCTACTTGATTATACGATGCAATTTTTTCTACCCTGTCCCCCCCCAAAGTCATATGAAACTAAACTCAGACCATCTAAACACGTGAACTCTAAAGTTTGTCATTACTGGATTGCCATAATACTGTCGCGTCTTCTCTAATAGTTTCAACAGTAAGGAGAAAATCAGCGTTTTGGATACAATGATTTTAACCCTCCCCTTTGCCATTGCAGCGACTGATGACATCATCTATTCTTCACTCGTTCTAGCTAAAATAGTGTTTATATTTGATTATTGTTTCAAAATCGTCTCAATTGATTAAAATGACATGCGAGTTCAGTTCCCATTAAATTGTTTAATTAACTATTTTAGTTTATACTAATGTCTATTAGTAAATATTTATTCGACAACAAGCTTTAAATGGCTACGCGATATCTAGTTCAGTAGCCTTGGCTTCTAGATGCTGTGACTTGATTGGTTAACTTGTGGGCTTGAGCATCAGATGCTTATGTTTGGCAATAATAAATAGAGACGAGTGTTACTATTGAGTCTAAACTAGTACACGTTACATTATCCGGAACACTAAAGTTGACATTGTTTGGGTTAGGAAATTATTACAACATGATGACTAACCCACAACTTGGCCACTAAGTTTTATTGAATTCAACACAGAATTATTAATTGTGTCGTAAGGTGTCATGATTCCTTTTTTCAGGGCCTGCAAGGGAATCGGTGGTCGGATTTTACAGATAAGAAATTACGGCATAGTTTCCGAGAAACTTCTTCACAATTACGTGTATAACAACGACAACGCTTTTTATCTTGGTTTTCCATCGCGGCACACTTTACGTCTAACAAGAACGTATTGTGGTTTCGATAAGCAAAAAGCTCTCCTCACGCGATTCTGGACGAGTATCTATTAGATGGTGGCTAATACACACGCACGACAGAATATTTAATCATCTGGTACTTTATGCAGATTACCCAAGAAACAAATTGATATGGAGGATGTTTGCTTGTTCTCAGTGGTTAACTTTGGTCAATGCAATTACGTCACTCATTACAAAATGCGTTCGTTAACAAAAAATAAGTCTATTAAGTATCGATATGAATCTATGAAAAACACTCAATTCCTTCCTCGGGGTTTTTTTCGTACAAGCGTAAAATCGAGCGTATAATGTAATCGAGTCATCCTCGTACAGAATTCGTACTCAAATTAGAAGACGCGACCGTCACATAAGGAACGTAAAAATTCTATCGCTAAAGTTTGTTGCAGTTTGTTACAGTCTTGTGCTATATTATTAATGTAAACACTCATGGAAATAAAAGACTACGACCAGTAACGAAAAATATATAGTTTATTGTCTACGTGTAACAACATTAGTTAAGTACAGGAAAATTCCTATTAACTCCTTCATATTAATTGTCACTAGGTCGATTAAGAAAATATATTCGCTGTTGTTTCTCTCCTTGTTCGTAAGTTGCTAGCGACAAAACTATCGTGGAAAAGTCATTTTCTAAAATAATTCAGACGGTATAAAAATTAAACTATTCTGAAAGAGTGACTCGAGATACAGTAGCATCTTAAATGATAACAAGTTTAATATTTAATAGCCTATCCAACGATAGGTCAATCGTCTTCGAAACACATTAGCAGAGCAGCGTTTTAAGCAAATGTTTTCGAGTCAATAACTGGACACGACGAACTCCCAAGCGACCGCATATAACAACATTGATTTATGCAAATTACTGAAAGAGAAGCATGAATTATAAAATATGCTTGTATACTAACCTGACTTGACAAATAATGTAAAAAATTATTTTACGTAAAGACCAATATACACAAAGAAACATTTATCGGATGCCTCAATATGCATTATTACGTATGAATTACAAAAAGTTAAAAATATGTATCACATATCCTTTCCCACTCTGGCTTTTATTTTTCCGCGTTCCTAGTAACTGCTCCCACACACTCTTTCTGAATTCTTTGCCGGTAAAAATTGATCTCTTACTATTACCTACACTATTCACAAGACCAAATACCGTAATCCCCAAAAGCGGTGATGCGTTTTTGAACGAATCAAATTTTGTGCAAATAAACAATCGCGGCATAGTCCGTGTGCGATGTAACGTTTGAAAATGCTCTTCCCCGAGTTCGAATCAAAACCAATTTTATTTTACACAAACATGACGTTATTCTTGGAAGAATTGAGGGTATTCGTATGATTCAATAGATAAACTTGAAACGATTCCTTACTCGCAAACACTGATATCAAGGAGATATCTGTTGCATGATCTTAAAGATATTGATTTTGCTCTAAATGTGGAATATTCCAATCTAGTCCTTGTGGTGCATAAAGAGTCATCCAATGGATAGACTAGCAAACAACATGAATTTTTTGACAAGCTGATACGGAATTTCAAACTCCGAAAAATGATGTCTATTTGGGATAATTAAAAAAAGGGGGAATGTCACTTACTTGGTCTACTGTTTATTATAATTATGATGCTGGTTGCACTAAAGTAAACATCACAGGATAATTAGGATAATTATTTAACTATGAATATTTATGTTCATAAATAAAATAAAATAAATAAATAAATAATAATGACATGATATAATGTATCGTTTCTATTTAGAATACAGTCAAGAACCTGGGAATTTTCACAAAGAGCTAGCAAGCTCAATCTCATCTGTAGTTCTTATACTTTCTACAGTTACTGATCTGATTCCATTGCTATTATGTCAGAATCATATGGGACATACTGCAACAAAATCAGACAAGTGAACATTCTATTATGTGACATGAATGAGAGGCTATGATGTGGCTGTAAAATTGACCAGTGTGATGTGAAAAGTAATATGGCACTCATTCATAACTTATTATTACGGCTTGTTAATTTTAATGTTCACTTTATCATACCCGAATAGATGAATATAAACCATAATGGAATTAATACAGGTTATCACTACTCTATATTAGAAAATATTAATATAAATTAATTTACATTAAATTTACTATTACTATAACCCAATAATTACACCATTGGAAGTATTTAAAAATTTACTTCTTTACTGTTAATTAAGGTTATCCTTTTGTTTTCTTTAATTTCAATATGAGCAATGTGTTGAGTTTGCTGTTTTCTTAAAAATTCAATCTCACTTTCGAGGATTTGCTTATCATTTCAATCTTTTGAAACATCTAAAACTTCCAAATGAGAACTAGTTTCTTCATCTAATTGCTGCTTTAATCCTTGTTTTGTTGTTTTATCTACCAACATATCCCATTATCTCAGCTTGACCACAATTATTACAATATGGCAAGGTAAAGGTGCCATTATTATTATTATCAAAATCTCTTTACATATTAATATTATATTCAATACAGTATTATTACTAGTTTTGGTATTATAGGCTACCAGTTCATGAGTGGTAATTGAGATTTTATTACTTTCAAATTACAGTGCCAACTGTCTCCTCTTCCCAACTGACTGATCTGTTATTCTGATTTTATGCTACTAACTTTTGTAAGATATAAGCATTAACTTTTCCTTAACTATTTCCTTAGTATTAGTTTGGTTCACTTTACTTTTTATCTTACTACCCAACAGTTTAAACTTATTAGTTGTTTTTTTTTGGTAAACCTGGTAATTCTTGAAGTTGCTTATATTCCACATAGTTCTGTCATGCCACAAATTTTTCTAGTAATTTTATTTTTCAGATGCTTCTTCCAAATGGATTTAAAATTACATCCTGATAGAGTGGGGCAACTGGGGCATTTAGCCCAAAATAAATCTTCTTTTGGCTTTGATAGTCTTAAGTCTCTGTAAATATAGGGTTCTCATCTTTCTAATCTATTTACCTCCAATACAAAGGCTTTTTCAGCTTTTTCTTGCTCCATTTTCACTCATCTTTCAACTCTTTTGCTCATTTTCAATTCTTGTTTGGCTTCTAGCTGTTGAATTTTTTTTTGTTTTATTCTTTTCTCTAACTCAACATTTTTTTTTTCAAGTTTTTTATTTTGTTCAGAAAAATAACTGAGAGCATTACAACTAAATAATATTCACTCTGTAAAACCTTAACAATTCTTTCAAAGGTGAATTTATTACCAAAAATAACTTTCTCCGACTCAATTTTCTTTACTCAGTCATCTCAAGCTCAAAAATGTTTTTGTGAGGCCATTAAATATAAAGTGCCAGCGATTTCTGGACTTTCATTTTCCATCACATTATGAATGCCATTGTAATTATATTATAATTCTTAGTTTGAATTTTTCTTCTTTATGAACTAGTTGCATCTTTAATATTAATACTTTGTTTTCTTCTAATATATTTTTATTTCTTTGTTTGAGTTCATTTATGATGTTTACCATACTTTTTTTATTTATTATTTAACATACTCATATTACATTACTAATATTAATATGGTACATGAAGGTATCCATAATTGTTATCAATTTTTTCAAACTGAATAAGTCCATTTTCAATGACCTGATCAAGGAACGCTGTTGTACCTGGAATATATCTTTTACTTTAACTTGCCAATTGTTGATGAACCAATACTGTGTGTGCAATAGCCCTAGCAATATCATCTTCAGGCAAGGCCATATTATACATGTCTGCAAGTTTAGTCTGGAGTGGGCACATCAAATCACCTACCATATCCTTCCGAATTTAAGCACAACCCGAATTTAAAAATTCATGCAAAAAATTTTTTATTATATTTTTTATTCTAATTCTTCCTCTCTAATTTATCAGCTGAATCACTATCTACTGTATATCTACAATTTCCCTTTTATTTTCTTCAATTTCCTCCTCCTTTTGTCCAAATAAATTGTCTTATGACCCATACATTGCATTAATTTAAGCTTTTCAGCAGCAGAATATGATGAGTGTTGAATTTTTGGCATTGTGTGAAGAAAATATGTACAAAAAAGTCAAGCTTTCGAATTTAAGCACCACTAGGAATTTTGCCCAATTTTCCCCTAAAAAAATGGGTACATCACAATTGTCCAGGTTAAGCCTTTGTAAGTCCCCATAATATTTCAAGGGCCCTTCCATATCCACAACAGTCTCCTCCAGGGACCTTCGTAATAATAAGGGGATAACACATGTCAAAGATTGACTATTGACTGCAAAGTGCCATATTTTTGACGAATTCTGTGAGTGTTTCCAAGGGAAAAACTGGTAAAAATATACGTTTTCGAGAGGAAGATTTTAACATCTCAAATGGGCAAAAAACTGTTGCTATGCAAGATGACCAATAGCTTGGTAAAACTGAGAATCTGCATGTAGCCCATCCTTATATGAGGCCATGAGTGTCTGCAATATACATAAAGACACCGATCATATTTGTTGGTTTTATGAGTGAATCAATCAGCCACCATCGTCAAGTTGCCCAAAGCGTCATGTCCCTGAGATATGTGACGAATATGCAACCTAGGCTCTTTCTCAGATTCACGATCCCGCACCAGTTCGTACTTTGGCCAACCCATTTAGTGCCAGGATTAGCAAGTCTGTATTATTGTGGGAATAAAAGCAAGATGATTAGAAAACAAGAGTGAGGATGATATCCTTGATTCTCTAAATAGCTGCCGCAGCAGTCGTTGTTGCGGTCGTTGTTGTTGCAGCAGCTGTTGTCTTTTGTTGCAGTTCTGAAATCTCTGAACTTTCCACTCATTTTGTTTGCAAATTGTCCAACTGTCGTCTAATTTGTAGACGTGTCAATTTCGAACGACTTTCAAAAATATCTATTATCGCTACCAACGAGATTGTTCTCATGATTTATCGGATTTTGTGCTTAGTATTCGTTATTTCTAGTGCCATATTCTTTACGGCATTTACAATTGCAAGTGGTGGATAGAATCAAATCTCTTGATTCCGATGCTCAGCCGAGCGGCAAACATACTATGACGTGTTTATAGGAAACCGATATACTAATACAACATTTTATATACGATAATCACATGATTGTAGATCATCAAATTTTTTGTTTTTCTCCAATCCATTTTTTTACACACATAACCAACCTTGTGTCAAAAATGCCCACAGAATCAGCAACATCCTTTCTAGCCGCAAAGCTTCATGACCATCCACTAAATGTGGCATTTCGTGCTTTTCTTGCTAAATTTCCTTTGAAATCACATCGTCCTATACATCGAAGTCCTCATCATGAGATCCCAACGTTGTACGTTTGGGGCAACAAAACAGGGCAATTGGGAAACCAGCCGATTAGTTTCGACTTTGCTTGTTTGAGATGGCAGGTAATGCTCGTTTTATTGATTATGCCTGCGGGAGTTTTTTTTTGTAATGAATTGGTGAAAACTATGTAATAAAACATGCATTTTTTTAACCCCCTGGAAGCGTAGGTCTGGTTGCTAATAATCGATGCTCGATTTGACGTTAAAAATTGCAATGAACCATTAATGTCACCTTCAGGTAATACTGTTTTTTGTGTGGGCCTGAGCTGGTAGGCAAAATCGACTAATTAATACGAAACGATTTGTGGTTTGCTATTACGATCCATTAGGCAAACTTCCTTTTCTTCTTACACCAAACACTGATGCCCTAATCGGTGAGCATATCGAAGAGTTCCTGAAACAAAGTGTATGTGAAAATTAATGTTCAATTTATTTGTTTTTACGTCGGCTAACTCACTCAAAGCATTATTCATAACCCGGTTCGTTTTCTTTACGTTTATCATGTTAACCCGTAGCCAGAACATCAGCCGGACTTGAATATACCAACTTTAACTACCGATAATGACATTAGTAATTCAAAGGCGTTTGTCGCCTTGGCTGATACGAAACTGCGTAATGCATTGGTAATACGCTTTCATATGCATCCTGTTGCTTTTTTGTGCATTTTCGTTGTTTCATGAACCATTTACGTACTTGCATATTCTTTGTATTGCTAGCTGTACTACTATTGGTGTGAAGCACTGAATTTTGAAGAAGTAACGAGTAAATTGTATGGTGCAAAATACCCAAAGCCATTAAATTGGATAATATTGTATCAGATGAAAAGCGCCGTCGTTAAAGAACTTTTAACGAGAAAGCCAGTATTGGATAGAGAAGAGGTGAGTAACACAATGGAAAGGACGTGTGCGTATAGATTCATGCCATGGCTTAATCGATCTCTGCGTCACGCATCAACTTGTATCAGATATATCAAGAAGCGGAGGATGCATTGAAAGCAATTTCAACCTTACTTGCGGATCACAATTACTTTTTCGGGAGAAGGTAGACTGGTGTGGGCTTTATCGTATGAATTTTCCCTCTGCAGCATAGTAACTTACTACTTGCACAATTCTCCATAGTTCTCCATCATTCCTTGACGCTGTGATCTTTTCCTATGTTCACCCGATACTATCAAACCCGACAACACTTGTGAATAATCTAACAACGATTACGCGTCGTTACAAGAATCTTGTTGAGTTCTCGGATCGAATGAAAACCAGATATTTTGCAAAGACATACCAGTAAAATACAAAAAAAAAAAAGATAGATTGCAATTTTCGTTGGATGTGTGTCTATGCAATACTTTTGATTATTATTTCTTATTGGTTATCTAGAATATGAATACTATATATGGAAAACCCAAAAACGAAGAAACCCAGCTATTGAATAGAAAGTTGAATCATTCGAGATGGAAGAACGGGGAGGGGGACAACTAAAAGTCTACAAATACATACAAATACAAGTGGTATTATTACGACATTATCAATGAATATGGGGGACGTGAGGAGAAGGGGGAAAAGGTAAAAAAAATAATATACAGGAAGGGGAGCACTACCACGTTATCATACAGTCAAGCAGACATTTTAGATGCTCATAGAACATACAGCTCAAACAAGGGAACCCAATTAATCAGATTAATGCTAACTACCAACACCATTCCCAGTGAGCATTGTATCTTCAATACCACATCCAACCTATTCTCACGATAGTCCTCGATTGTACTAGTCTACATTAAGAAATTACACAGTCGTTCTTTTTATTATTGTTCTTTTGGGTAGTCGGTGCGCCTTGTAATCTTTGCTGGGCTCGCACATCTCCATGTGCGGCCGCCCTTCTATACCACGCATGAGCATCGAGAAGATCTTTTTTAACTCCAATTCCCATCTCGGTGAAATATCCGACAGCATATTCGGCCTTTGCCAATCCCTGGTCAGCTGCTTTCTTGGCCCATAGAAATGCTTCGCTATCGCTCTGTGGTAATACCCCAGGCAATCCAACCAAATACCATGATGTCAGGGCAAAGCAAGCCTCTGGATGATTTTGTTGTGCCGCAATAGTATAATAATGGAGACTCAACGCTGCATCACGAGGACATATCAACTTGCCATACTCGTAGCATTCGGCTAATTTGAATGCAGATGGAGCATAGTTCAAGTCAGCAGCTCGAACTAGGAGTTGTACCGCATATTCGATGTCGACAAATACGACGTTTTCGACGCCGTTTATGTGCAGTTCAGCAAGTTCGTGTAGGGCGTGGGGAAAGTCTTCGGTTGCAGCTTCGGCGGAACGTTTTAACCATTTTACTCCGTCGCGAGGGTTTTTGGAAAGGGATAGTCCACCGTTCAGTTCGGCCATACCTAAACGGTACATGGCACCTGGGTGTTGGGATGAAGCAGCTTTTCTGTTTTATTGATGGAAAGAGCAAAGTATATGAGCGTTAAAATGCCTAAACCGAGAGGTGGGAGGATGGAGAAGTTTAAAGTGGTGCTTGATTTAAATGATACCACGTTGTTAACGTGAGATTTGTCGTTTCATCGCGGATGATCACTTCATCTTAAATTTGGGTCTCTTTACATTAGAATCCCTCCGCCTCCAATATATTCGCCATGTTCGCTATATTGCTATATTCCGTTAATCGTCGACATACCTATAGAACTGCAATGCCTTGGAAGGATCCCTTTTGCATCCCATACCATTTTCATAACACATTGCTGCTCTATATGCAGCATCAGGATGCCCATGTTTACTTGCATGTACAAATAATGGAAATGCCTTTTCAAAATCAGGCTTTCCCTTTGATGTGCCAATACCGTTAGCATAGCAATCGCCCAAATAAAACTGTGACTGTGCGTGTCCTCTGTCGCTTAATTTTTTCAGTAAAGCCAAACCTTCCTTGATCAACTCGTCTTTCTTTTTTGGATTCTCATCATTCATAGTATTTGATGCTTCCACCATGAAGGCGGCGAATTCGAATTGTATTGCTGGGTCGTTTGTTTTCTTTGCATTCTGTCGATATAGTTCAAGAGTCTGTGCGTGTGAGAGAAGAGAAGCTTTGTGGCCGGGTCGGAGATGAGACTGGTCGAGAAGTGGTGGCTCTTGTACGAGAACCGAGCTCGGACGGGAAGAATCTGGAGTCGAAGGCGCGAGAGACATTTGGAAGTTGGAAAGATGGTGGGTTGATTCTGTGAACAGCACTCTGTGTATGTGTGTGAGTGTCGCTATAACGAATACGTGGGTGGCAAAGGGACGGGTCCTTGAAGGTTTTGCCCCTTTTTATAAAAAAGACGTATGCGATGTTGGAGTTCTATGTAGAAGTTGTCTTTAATGGTTTAGCGTTAAAAAAAGAAATTTTCATGTTTGATAGATCGCCATTGGTAATGTAGCCGTTCGTCATTTGAGTGGAACAATTTAATTGACAGAATTCAGTTTATTCCCCGCGTGTACCATGGCGTACAAGTATGTGGGGCGCTTGGCATTAAGTGGTCCTAACATTTATGAAGTGCTTGGCCATTCGTTCAGAAATGGGCTGTTCGTTTACGAGATTAGAAACACGTTCGCTGACTAGTTCGATCATTGATAAAGATACTATTTGGAGTACTCCCACTCCTTGATCAAAGCGAGTCACAAAGCAACATTTGTGTCGGCAACGGTTGGTTTCAAAAGATCTAATCTTTATAAAATCAGCACGGGATTTAATCATTGGAGGAGAAAGCACGTCTGCGATAATCTATGATTTCCGGCACTAACACTAACAGTTAAATTATTAATATCCGGATAATCCTGGTCCGAAAGCACGTTTAAGGCAATATTGTATCAATTGTTTTCGAAAGCAAAAGTCCATTCCCAAAGCTCTACAACCTGTCCCTTTTTTGACGACCATAACTGAATGAGTTGATTTATTATTAGGTTAACACTTGCGTGTCTTTTATAAAAAGCAAACCCTCTATTGTATATAGAACGGAATCGGGCTTGTCGATTAATTGGAAACACGTAAAAACCTTTATCAAAAAGGGCTGATTGGCACGGGAGGAATTGAATTCGGAGCTGGACCCCGAAACTTTTTGTTCAAATTTTAAAGATGAACAAGTCCACGAAAAGTTTGACCATTTTGCTTCTGAAAGTGGACTGGTGAATGATAAATATAAAGTCACCGTCTATCCTTTGCATTTGCGATTGGATAAAAATATCGACATGACAATACAATTTAGCGCCCGATGATTTAAGAACATGTTGTACGACAATAAAAGCATTGGTAAAAATAGGTTTCGCCAAGCAAATTTATTAATATATTGTTTCATGACGATCAATAAACAGCGGATATTAATATACCACATCCTATTCAACATACCCACTAGGACGTACATGGCATAGCGAGTTTCATGAACTTTATTTTCCAAAGCAAAGAAAGTTACGTAACAAACAAAATTAGAGATGCATAATAATAATACCGCAAATAAAACAAATCTTAAATTCTGGTTATTGTAATCAAAGAATTTATCTTGTTTTCACTTTGTTCTTAAAATACCACAGAGGCGCTACGTTTATCTCTAAGAAGCTTATTGCAGAATTCTTTGTAGATCAGTTTTTAATCTGTTATTTGTTTATCAAAATTAGTCACCATGATACTTTCACATCATGGCGCAGAGAAATTGGCCAAATTTTACAAATAGAATTTCACCACATTATAGCTACTCAAGTCGCATTGCTGGCCCTACATTCTCTAATTCTGTTGCTTTTGTAAAAACTTTATGATTTATCAGTGTTCTTCCTTCAACTAAATTATCACAATTAACTTTGAAAACCGAGACAAACCTGTATAGAACTTTTTTTACATGGGTTTAGAAAAAGAATAATTAAATTAATATTGATTGGTCATAAGTTTTTACCATAAACAGCCAGCCGTCTTGTGTTTTAACTTTTACACCAATTTAAAAATTTGTTACTTTTTGTCAAAGCTATTATTTAGTACGTTTGTACATTAATAACAGTTAATGTATAATGTTACAGTATAGCATATTAACGAATGCATTTGGAGATATCATTTCCATATTCTGCTTTCTGTGACAAAATGTTAGTATTAGTATATAAATGTATGATTTACTTTATTATTAATGTTGTTATAAATTCTAATATTCGATACTACATAATAATAAACGATCGATCTTGATCATGACCCTTTAAATTATTATTTATTCATCTCTATCGTTCACAATACTAATTATTGACACTCCTATCTTGACCTGGGCACTTTGATTCGGGCTGTTAGGATTAAATTCCCGCTTGAGTCATCGCGGAAGAAAGTTGTCAACGCAGTAGGTCTTAATTTCGTAACTGTAAAATTAGAAATTCAAAAACTGTAATCATTTGGTCCTTTAATGAGAAATAAGTGATGTCTTCTATTTCCGATTAGTCGAAACACTAAATCAAAGTTTGCCCTGTTTAATATAGTATTAAAATTTTCCCTTTCATTCTGCAATATTATAATTGTTGTTATTATTTATCGTAGGCACCCTTATTTAGATACGAGTAAAAACGAAGCACGCACAAAACATAATTATTGTCACTCACGAATCTAGTTCAGCCTTATCATTGGAATAAGGGCAGCGATACGAGCTAGATTTGGAAAATTCCCCCATTTATTTGCCCTCCCACTTTAAAATTGGACGCCGACCGTAACAATATGATAAATTCCTCATAAAACTGATATTACATATGAACCTCACAACCTGATAACTTGAAATACAATGTAGTACATATTACGGAATAGAACGTGACCCGGTTCTTGCAATCATTGGTTCAACTGACGAAATTGCAAAAAGTTTCAAAAATGCAATCTTACTAATATGACAGAGAAACACTACTACCATTGCTATAGTAAGTGTATAGTAAGCCATTTTTAGCATATAAATTGTGAATAACCATTGGTTCAAACCCTTGAGTAAGACAATTGACTATGTTAATATCAATTAACTTAATTTAATATTAAGATAAGAACACATAATAATAACCTTCATACCTGCAGCTGAATTCATGTCATCACTATTCTCAGTTTAGGCAAAATCTCTAGTACTGTAGCTAAGTACTCAATAGAGTATTTACTCTCTTGCTCAAGATATGACAGAAGTCTACATTATTATGATAAATGGTATTCCATGCATTATCATCAGACTCATCACTGTGCACCTTGTGACAGAGGCTGTTAATCTTACACCAAAGTCTCAGTGCACTTGGACGTGTATCAGGATCAGTGTCACAACATTGCTCAGCAAGTTTCTTGTATTCTTCTGGTGCTGAATCAGGCATTGTTTGTCGCAGTCCAGCCATAATATCACATGCTAAACTTGCATTGAAAAGGTTGTCAATTAAATACATGATAATACCAAAAGAGTATGTCTGATTTCTGAATACATTTGTGGAACATTTGTATCTTCTGAACGAACTCACTCACAAGTGTTGGCCTACGTTCTTCGCTGTTTCCAAGGAAATACCAGTATCTTACTATAGTCGTCAATTAGCGTTGGCTCTATATCGATAATTTGGCGAGCAAAGGAATCCATTCAAGTTTTACTAAGGGGTATCGGATCAAGCCGTCAATTGTGATTGCTGGACTATTAGCCCCCGGAAGCAACGACATTGTTTGAATAAGAACTTTTCAAGTACGATCACGGAGAGAGCTCTCAACGTTACTACAATATTTCAAAAAGTTGACACGCCAAGGCAAAATAATTTGTATAAAAATCAAACACCGCAATTTCTGCACGTACAATGATTTGTCTGAGGGGCTGTACCCCTTACTATTCCCACCTTAAATTGATTCGTTTTTTAGTCACACGTAGCTCACATAACAAGATGTCTGGCAGTATGTATAGACTCTGTATAGTGTTACGTTATAACAACAGAGTAAGAAATTTAATAAAATAATTTACCATGTCTGAATGTGTCTTCTTACATGCCCAGACCAGTTGTTAACAATTTCGTACACGGCCCAACCACTAGCAACTGAATTGTTGCTAACATTATTAATACTAGCGTAGCCGATTGTAGGTGTAATGTTATGTCTTAATGCCACTACTTCTGATTCTTCAGCTTCTTCCCTCACAATATAACTTTCAATGACAAAATAAATGGAAAATAACGTACTCCATAAAACTACCCAAAAAAGTAAAAGTGAAACTGAATTAACTTGATTCTGTAACACATAGAAAACCGTATAGAAATAAATCTCACGGCCAATAGAGAACATTATATC
>CAJVPJ010000848.1:0-15602 GCA_910592205.1 Paraglomus occultum | reverse complement strand
CGCCAAGATCGAGAGAAGATTGTTTATGAAAATATACATCAAAACTTATCAAAATATGACTGCATTACAAGTTAAAAAAAGGGGTAAGCATAATTTACAGCTTATCATAATTGTTGTTATTTTACTAAATTTTAACTTGATTTTATTTTGCAGTGCATTAAAGCATCCACATTATGCATAAGAAATATCGTAACGGCCAATGCCGTAAAAAATTCGTTTTCCTTTTTCGTTGTGTGATCTCATAATAAAGTATTTTTTGTATTATCGAGCTGAATAACTTTCGTATTTGCTGAATGAATGTTTCGTATTATCGCACTTTGCTGAATAGACTTTTCGCATTATCGTACTCGCTGAATAAACTATCTATAAATTTATTATATTTCTAGACCAATGCTTTTCGAATAATAAAATGTGTTACACAGTATTGATAATGCAGGTGGCTCGTGCTAGAGATGTAGTTGTAGCAAATTGTTCTACAGAAGATACAATCCCCGACCGATAGACATTGGAAATCAAAAAAAGAATCGACCGATTAACTCAAGGGTTTGAGTAATAATAATTTGGAATGACGTATTACAAGATAGGTTTAATCGTGGTCCTATACAATTAATACAAGTAATAAACACATGACATGTAGAGTTGGGAATGTTCATACCGCAAGTGAAAATCATTATGTGCGATGAGGTCTTCTGGCGTCTAATCTATAACAAAAAAACTTATTAGCGCTGTACAGATGTAATAACATGGTTTGCCCAAGTGTAATAACATCATTTGCCCATATGACAGTTCATCTTCAAACCGATAATCAGTTACTTTGAAAGTCAATGACATTTTCCCATTGCAGATCTACGTTTAATTGTGTTGCTGCGGGTCAATTACGGAAATGTGAAAGCTATTATTGATACGTTCTCAATGCATTGCGTTTGATAGTTATGCATGCAATGCAATATCTTATGGCTTTGCAGGCAGTGAACAGATATGTTGTAACTTGTAACTTGTTCATTGGTTGCTTAATAGTCTACGTGGCCATTATTTGCTGACTGTACCATACAGCGTAGAATACATGCAAAGTAAAAGGTTGTTTGAAAATTAAAGAATTACAGAATAAATAATACCCATGTCGTATCGATAATACTATTTCGTTATGCTATTTCGGTATTGGCCAAAAGACAAGAGAATCGTATGTTCATTGAATAAGCCATAAATTTCAATCAGGAGTCAGACCATCCCGAGCCGTTGGGACTTGCCAATTCGTTATTATCTGTTCTGCATCATGCATGAGATGGAAGATTGACGACGCCCATTTTTGCCGCAGCAACGAAATATACGCATACGACGGAACTGTAATAATAAAATAATCCTCGCACATTTGCACTAATTGTAGAACACACATATTGAGCTTTATTCTTACGACTCCAGATGTGTAATGACGGTTGGCTGATATCAAATGTTGGAAGCAAATCGCGTTAGCTACCATTTACATTGCACTTCAATAGATTTTGTCACCGACCAATCAGTTGAATAAATATTTATAGTTTACATTGTTGGGGCGGTGAAATGTTTCCATGTGATAAAATGTTTCCGTGTGAATATGTTTCCATCAGTAGTAGTTACCAGCCATACCTATCATTTCTTTTCAGCGACTGGTTCTTGTATTAATAATGAAAGCTTACACTTGCATAAACTATTGTTTGTAGTTCTCAAAAATGGATAAGTACGTTAGAGTACGTAATATAAATTAACAAATAACAGACATTGTTGCCGCGTTCGAAAACGGGACAATGGACATCAGGTGTGTTACATAGAAGATACAATGGCCTGCTTACATTCAGCGTAGACTATTGTCTCTTGTTTTCAAAAACGGAATTTGCTATCTACAAGATACATTACATTAGAATATTGTATAGGTTAAACATAATTAACAGTAACGAAGTTTTGATTTCAAGCATGTCGAAAGAAGCCACAAACGATTGAATAGACCCAAATGAGTTTCCTTCTTACTATCAGTGACATATCCGCAGTAATTCATTCCTTAATAAAAGAACCAGTTTTCCCACCGTTCGAATGTCATCGCTTTACATAAAAATACGCGAAACCGTCACTCCATATCTTCAAAAAAACAATGCTAAAACAAATCCTTATTATACTCCTCCTCGTAAACGTAATCGTTGCAAGATTATTTCCAAAAGACAATAATGTTCTAAATCTTAGGTTTGTAGTCCCAATTATGTTATAACACACGCGCTTATTCACAATCTGTTTGCCAGTTATTTAATCATCTACAATGGCTTTTTTCTTTTAGTGAGTTAACGGTTGCCGATCCACCACCGAACAGTATCACCATAGTAATAAATTTTAACATAAGGTGAGATTATACTTGCCCACTTGTGCTATTATTTATTATATCATTAATTACGTCATCATAAATTAGAAGTTTAAAAACGAAAGCGCGAAAGTTACCGCATAATTTTATTTCGTAGTCACTGAAATTGACAAACGAGATATAAGTATATTGTACTTAGGAAAAGCTCGACATCAAACAAGAAGAAGTTATTTACTCACGACAACACTTTGCTTCATAATGTTGTGAGCCTATATGGCTATATTACTATTACCTACTTCTCTCTTCCAGGTCTATATAAACCATTTTCATTGGTACACAAGTATAGTATAAATTCAGTGTCTAGTACTTCATATGTCAAGTGCATATGTATTTTCAATTTAATACGGACAAAGCTATTCTGATTTAGGTTCTGATAAGTTATCGCATAAGTATTGGTGCCTTTCAGGTTGCCATAATGTTTGTTTATTACGACAAGTTTTAGACTATTAAGATACACTCATCACTTTCCAAACCCATTGATACAACGCTATAATCTTATTTATCAATAACAAGAGCACCACTAGTAATAAGTATCCAATCCATAGTCTTCTCTCTGACTCCGTACTTACTATTACTTGTTTGTTGGTAGCAAAATACACATTAAGTTTTATTCAGATAACGTTTTAATTTACAGCTCATACAGCGATAAGAGATATGATAAGCACTGTTCTATAGATAGTACAAACGTTGTTTATGGTTGTATAACATACACTTGACTATAAAGTTGTAATTGTTAAAACTCAATCTACAGATAAAAAGAATGTGATATGCGCATTCAATGTATACGTATAGTATAACCCAGTCTGATATGACCAGTCATAGACCCATTCGAGAAGATTAGATGTTACAGGTCAAGTCTGTTATTATAGTGACGATCATGTATCATATCCAGCATAATATTTCTCGACCATTGTTAAGATGTTAGTGGCAGTACTAAGTACCTGAGATGCAGCAGATAATACATTGTAAATCTTGTATGTGGGCTACATTTCATATCATCTAATCTCTAACAAATTTACGTATACTTACATATTATTGGATAAATAAAACATCAACAATATTCAAAATGCCTCATAATACAGTATATTAAATACCCTTATCATGCATAGACTGTTTCTTTGTCACCGATTTGGTAAGCTTGCGTAATCCACTTGATTACGTTATTGGCAGCGAGTTGTTGTTAGTTCACTATTAATAAATTAGTTGAGCTGGAAATATACATACAATTGGTTGACTTGTTGTAGTCACAGAACAATCTTGTTTCAATTTTTGCCGTTTAATTCATTATTAGAATTATATGTGTAACTCAGTAATTAAAGTATACTTTGTCATTTTCAAGTGAATAGTTGCACGTATGCTATCTCTGCAATCTTTGGTTACACATGCTGTTGCATTTGTGAATTAAAGTCACCAGACAGTTTTTCTATGACGTCCTTTCATACGGTTTGGACTATTCTTCGCAGAACAAGCTAGACATGCATACGCGTTATCTGGCATGTACCTTAGTATAAACTTAATAAATTTAGAATATCAGTATTTATATAAAAATTACAGGGGAGCCGTTCACTTGCCCGACAGTTACTTGCCCGACAGTTACTTGCCCGACAGTCATTTGCCGACAAATATTTACCAGCATTATTTCAAATTTATCCTTTTTTGGTAAATTTTTGTCGGGCAAATGATTGTCGGGCAAGTGACTGTCGGGCAAATGACCCGGACCCCACCGCACGTCGTAGAGGGTAGAAAATTCAACTACACACCCGAATTCCAAAAGTCAAGCACTCACGTGAATAGTTCATTACAGATGCATACATTATTATAACATGTACGCCCACCAACGTTTATCATATTGTTCTTTGATATACTACTTTTACGCAGACGGACTTTCCAATTTTCCTTTTACTACGTTGTACTTAACGTGCAACCACGAACAGGTTTTGTGTTGCGGAAAATACTAATTACGTGACATGGTGGGAACAACGCCATCAAGATGACTATAATCTGCTGAATAAATAAAATTTCGACTATCGCTTTATTGTCTTGTCCTACTTTAGACGCATCTACCTGTGAAAGCGACAGATTAAAGAAAAACTCCATTGAACAAAGTTTGCTCCACAATCAACTTAGTAAACAAATCGTTATTGCAAGCACTTCATCTATTCGCGGATAATGCAATTGCTTGTGAAAAAGCTACAAACGGAATAATAAAATACTCATTCAATATACAAAAAAAAGGCTTGGCTTATCAAAAAAATTGTTTGAGAATTCTATATTAGATACTGATAATGCACCTGCCCCCTCCTCCCAAAAAAAAAGACAAACGAACGAATAAAAATGCGAAACGGACATCGTTGTTGTTCTATATTTCTGCAGAGTAAGCATAATGAAATATATGCAATTCGATAATTTATTGGTGATATTACAGCCTTGATTGAGAAACTCGAACGGTTGAAACAAATTCTTTGTTGAATCATACGTGGCACAGCGCAAATAAAAATTGGGGGGTGTAGAGAAAGGTCATACACCGTGAGATAATGATAACGTAATATGAATAAAAACGGTAATTCAAAAAACATTTTATATGAGTTGATTGATAACTTGTTCGCTTGATTGTGATGAGTGAATAGATTTAGATTGTCCAATGTGATAGATAGATAGATAGATAGGTATACATTGATCCATACTGAGAGAGATAAAGACGTTCATACTATTTTAAAAATTCTGGGGTGGAAATTGTTGTCAATGTTGTATACTGTATAAACATAAATGGTTAGACTCTAACGGTGACATAATCGTTTGCTAAGCCATTTCATTGTCAATGGAGGACGGGATGTCATGCTACAGTACTTGATCGTGACCAATAGACTTGAGAGAATTGGGTAGTGCATCCCTTCCAAATATACAGTAGTTTTAACAGAAACAAAGACATTCGTTGTATGAGTTGGATTACAATGTATGTTAATTGGTAACTTTTTTTTTAAAAAAAATATTGTAATAACAACTTTGCCACTAGTCTCCAGAAACATTTAATAGAAATTCTCAATCTACTTACACAACAAGTACACTATTTTTGCATTGCCCACCTGCCCGTCATAGTCATTTGTTCTATCTCTAAAACACGGTTTAATGACGTAAGCCACCAGAGGGTAGAGGCATCGTTTATAAAGTGTTGGCGATTAAGGATCTTACTGTTCGAAAGTATCTTCCACAAATATTGCAGGCATGTCATTATTATTATCATCAACAGATTATGACACAAATTGGACATCACGTGATCTAAAATTTATTATTTAAACTCGCGTTTTTTGCTCAGCTCAAAATTTTCGTATCCACATAAGACTAAAACAAAGACCAAAACTAAGACAAAACTAAGATTAAAATTAAGAGTAAGAATAAGCCTATATTAATATCTAAGTCTAAAATTAAGACTAAAACAGAGATTTAAAATTAAGACTATGGAAACGCTCGAGGCAGATATTCCAAAACCAAATTGTACGTTTTTTTTTATTATTTGGTTTTACGAGATGTGGATAAGTAATTAACTTGAAATTTGTAGATTGCAATAAACGATAAAATTATACAATTAATAAGGCCCTTCACGAAACTCAAGCAGAACCAGAGGCTTTATTGGACCAAAATTTCATAGAGCAAGTTTGAGTTGGGAGAGAGACACATCTTTGAATTACAATTGTAATTACAGAAAGTCGAGAAATTAATTAAAAAATCAGCGGAAAAAGGGGAGCGGCAAACGGCAAGCAATACATCAATACATATAACAGAAGAAGAAACAGTTGGGCATTAGAAAGTCTGGAGATATTAATTCCATTTTCAATAAAGGAATATTTAGAAAAGTAAATATCCATTCGGTATATTATACCGTTAAATATATGAAAACGGTGTTACGAATAAAAATTGCAAATTGTGACGCGTAAACCCTCAGCGATTTTATATAAATAATTTAATGACAAATAGTAGAGTTTTACATCACTTTATTAATCTGCAGCTTTTGGAAATTTATAATAAAGACTTATGGCGAGCAAAATTTTTGACTAGGCTGTGATTTAATTAAATTGACAATATCGTGACTTTCCTGCACGTATATGTTTCTATCGATAATGGATATTATTTTTATTACCATTAATCATACGCCAGATTAAATCGAGTCAAGCCAACAGTACTGTAGCTGATTTGGTTCGGACTAAAAGCATCGCAATTGAAGGATAAATTGCACTGTGAAGAACTGTTTATAGTACTCTTTTTACTACGATATAATCCTGATCAAATTGCGTTCAAGACTCGTAAATTAAAGAATCAAAAGTTAGAATGACAAAAAAGCTTCCGTAACTCTCGTACATTTATTAGTCAGGTAAATACCATTAGTAATTATGCATACTGACACCACAGCACTAAAGCCACATCATCGAAGTCACAGTATCATTAACTTTTTTTGTGTTTTAAATATTGGTTAGTCAATCGAAAAAAATGTGGGATTAGCAATAGAGAGTAACATTTACTCAACATCGTTGCACAACGGCCATGCAGGAAATTGCAAAAATCGACGTGTTAGTGTGGCTGTTGACGTAGCTTCTTGATTGAAATTTTACGCGCAACAGAACAATTTTAATTTATCTTGGAAATTATGTTTATGACAACGGCAAATGCATTACTGATTATAACTTTTCCAACAACATAACGACCCAAAACCTACCTCACAAGACATTCAAGATATAACTGAGCATACTAATACAGAATTATTGTATTTAATATCAGAACATTTTACATATTAATCAATAGTACTACACCTGACATTCAAATGTCACTCCTGACTGTGACTGTTGTTTATTCTATTGGTTATAAAACAGCGTACAATCTGAACTAGTACTAGGAAGACAATTGAAACGTACTATTAGCTATAGTTAGCCATTAGTTGCCTGCAATTTTTGAACCCCCCTTTTTCTACCCATGTTACTATGCTATTCTAATTTGACTAACTATTACTAATACAAATTGTAGATATAGACATAATAATAACATACATGTAATTGAAGCACTAACAAAAAATTTCATAATTTTTTCACAATTTTTGTATTTTTCGCTGATAGACAGTATGGGATAACCTTTTATTTATTAATTAAAAGCATACTTATATCAATCTAGATATTATAGCCAACATTTCTATGTGAGATAATGCATGCCTAAAGGCAAGCATTTTTTTAATTTATTTTTGATCAGTAGTAGTAGGCTCAAAAAATACAATTATCTCTTTTCTATCAATTTAAATAACACATCTCATCTTTTCACTACATATTAATATACATTCCAGAATAACATGCTTTTGGTCATTTTTTCTATCATATCACTGGTAGATATCTCATATGCTTGTTATGTTCAAATGGGGGACAAAATCGGACAAAGTAAATATAAACATGACATCATAATAAATGAGAGGTTGATTATGACGTGCCTGTAAATTGACCAGTGTGACAGATGATGTTTTGAAAGAAATAATGTGCTCATTCATAACTTATGGACTTGTTAATTTTAATGCTCACTTTATTATACCAAAATGAAATGAATATAACCATAACATAATTAATATAGTAATAGGATTACCTCTTACTCTATGTATAAATTACAAATATAAAACTAATCTACTAAGACTGGGATTCAAACCCCGGGAGAAGCATAGCAATTAATATTGATGTTTAACCCATTGCTGGATAAAATTTTTTTTGGCTTAGACCTCTGTATTAGTATTCTACTGGGGTGTGGTTATTGTGATTCAATCAAAGGCATCAGACCACATCATGATTACCTCAACACCATTGTCTATTACAAACCATTACCCATAGTTATATTGACTACAGCAAACAAATTTAAAAATATCTCCTGGATGTTTGTATAGAATTCTGAATCCAGACACTCATCCATCCGACATACCAACTATCCCCACATCATTAACTTCCACTTAATATTAACATGCTGCACTGTCAGTATACCACCAGGCTTTTTCCATACCCACTCACATCCATCAGACCCTATTACTATTACTATATGATTGATTTTGGTCTCATCCAACCAGATTTCCAATTGTCTATTTATATTGTCCAGTGTTGGTACTTTTTAGACATTGGCAAATATGTCTAGGTAAAAGCTGCGGTTTCTTTTTCTTCTTTCAAAGCACAGCATACTGTCTCAGCACATTGCTAATATCCCTTAACTCTCAAGCAACTTGGGTAGCAGAATCTGCCTTACCAGATTAAGATGTAATCATACAAACTAATTTATGCTTCTGTTGGTTTAAGCTTATTTGGCTGTCCACCCTGACTTTTTTGTATGACTGGTGTTGACTTTCCACATACTACTACTACTGAGCCCAGTTTAAAATTTGCATTTTTCTTCACACCTCTGAGGTCCATAAACAGGGAAGGAGTGGCACATATGGCACATATGGTCCATAAACAGGGAAGGAGCAGCACATATGGTCCATAAACAGAGAGTGAGTGGACATATTAATATGGTCCATAAAATGGCCGTATATCGAGTATAAACTCACACCCAACTCTGTAGTATAAGTAGTAGCAATTTTACATGCTGACAATGAGAGTTCAAATGCTTTTTCTTAAAGGTTACAATCCCCTATCAAGCAGGGAAACAACATTATTACAAGTTTCTTCAGAAATGGGTTTCATAATGTATTACTATTACTATGGGGGGTAGAATATAAACAGGCAACGTTATTTATGTGATAACGAAAATTTTTAAGAACTCTGCCTGATCATAATAATAACTATCGCGAGGATCATAATAATAACAGGTTGAAATGGAAAATGCCATCGGTCATCTGACAAACCTACATTACACAAAGCGTTCTTTGTAAACCCCAGATTGATGTGGTGGCGCAAGCTTGTTTAACAGCGTACTAAATCATTTGATATTATCTATTGTATTACTATTACAATTTCTCTCCTTTTTCCGTTCCTCCCGTTATTATTAGGATCCAGTTGTATAGACCGACCTTTCCTCAGACATCATAGTGTACTGTATAAATAATATATTGTACTGTTGAAGAATTTCAATCACTGATCGAATCCATCTTACTGCGATATTGGGTTGATATGTACGCCACTGTGAGAAGATACAGAAACAGGTTTATACACGTATATCTGCATTCATTCCGCCAATAAGGTTCGTATTCGATCTTCGTTCGTCGATTGAGGGTGCCCGTATCTATAGGGAGTGCCGTATTTGCACAAGAGATGATAAATTTCATGTGCTATTTTCAGGTTCTTGTGACAATGCTTATCATCCGCATCTCGAATTTGTGTTCGCGTCAACTTTCCCTGGTTGAGAACAGTTATACCTCTCAGAGATAGAGCGACTTACTTGCATGCCCATAGGGCTGAATGCAAGGTCGCAAGGTAAATAGGAATTCAGTAAGATGCGTTAATTGCAAGTGACGGACGTTTACTGATATTGTATGATTATTACAGACCGATTCTTAACATGCTTATTGATCACTGGATGGGAATATCCAAAGCTTTGAACGTCACTAACGATTTAATTTTGATAAGCGGGTAAGGGTGATGTTATTATAATACTGTGGTTGAGATATATAAACAACAATAGTTTGGCAAGTTCCGTCTTTATGTATAGTTACTCGGTCCATATTTGCTCATCAATTTGATCAACCAAGTCATTTAATATTAATTCTTTGTCCTTTTCAGATAGCCCAAACGACCGACACGATTTCAAAGAAGCCATGGAATGCCTGAAATGATTGAGGTAATATATTAATTTTGTTGTTATCATGTATGCTGCAATAATACATACATTATAACGTAATATGGCATTTTAAACCATCTTATTCTAGCTCCGCCCCATTTTAAACATCTTGAGAGGTTACTCGTACATTATCCTGATGCGAGCATTCCGTTCATGATTACTTTCGTTTCACTTAGAGATTACGAACACTTAGAGATTACGAACACTTCGGAGACGTGATCAAACACGTGGGAAGAGATCCTATTCTCTTAGTAGCAGCAGCTATCAGACGAAAATTGCGTTTTAACGCAAAGTTTGCGAATATTGTCAAGATCGCGGCAGTACTCTTCGTAGCCAAATTGTCAATCCGACTTTTTCCATCTCAATCTCCCAAATCACCTTTTTGTTGATGATGACTACGATACCTGGGTTCCGTCTGATCGACGAGTAAAAGTCGGCTGGCTCGAAAAGAGTCCAAGAAACAGTAACTGGTTTCTATTCTACGAAAAGAATGAGGGCTCGTGGCATGCCCTGAAGATGAATATCGTGTTGTGCTCTGTACTCCCAGACGACTGTCCGATGACGATAGCCTTGAAGACGGCCTTCCACCTCGCAATACTTACGAGACCAGGATTCCGGCTGACCCACTGGACGAGGGGTTGGACTTATATCGCCAGCGTCTTCATGAGAAAGACTTTAAAAGATATCATGGTAACTACAGAGGCTATAAACGTGCCCCTCACTTATCTACTTAGAATGGTGAGAACAAGGACCAAATTCCGCTCGACTTGTTCAATCTGTTCAATGTCTGGAATTAGCCCAAGTGTCAGCAAAGACGTTAGGAAAATTTTTTTCTTGCTCGCACATCGATACACGACAGCACTTTTGGCTGTCGAACAGAGCAGTAAGCATAGTCTACAACATATGGTTGTTCTTGTTCATATTGTTAGTCTTTACTAATAAACCGCCAATTATATTTAATACAGCTTGCTCTGCCTGCATTACTCATTCTGTTTAATACGGAAATTCAGGTACATATGTACCATGTATACTGAAGCTATAGATCCTTGCGCCTCAGAGTGGATCTTTGTCGGATTGTGCTTGCGTGGTGAGTGGGGTCATGGGCGAAAATATGGGAGACGTTTGTGCTATTTAAGCGGATGGACCAAGTGTAGGGAATATTAATGGAATTAAACAAATCGTATAGGACTCTATTGGGAATGACAATATCAATGTATACGAGAATGCGGTTATTGTATGCAAAATGTTCAATGGCATTTCTCTTACGAAAATTTCACGATAACTTCAAGCTGTAAGTGAATACTAGATGCGTAAATTGTGAATTGCATATACTACTAAGGAAATCGCGGAATGAAATTGTTTTGAACTTTTCTATCAGCACTATTATTTCAGATGCTAACCGCTCATCTGTGTTAATAACTCCTAGAATAGTTGCAATGCACACTATTCCGACCAGACCACGTCCCGTGACAGTTTCACATGTTAACAAGATGGTTGGAAACGGTAGATCAAGTGAACATTGTATTGAGAAAAGGAGGATATGTGGGCATCGCAGGTCTTTTCGAATATAGAATTGAGCTCTTGAAGATGATGGAGACGGTGAGGAAGTTGATATACTATGTTTAAAAGAGAGGTGGAATGATAGTCTACGATTAGAAGGAAAATGAGCGTGAAGAGAAACACGAAAATTTTGAGAGAGGTGGTGTTTGCCAAATTGTAGATCGATAGCCCGGGCAAAAGGTGTTTATTATATTGAATAAGAACTTTGGTAAGTTGAGATGTGTATGAATTCGGAATGGTAATGTATAAGGGGAAAGGATGGCGGCTGTGCCGTGCGTGACGTGTAGTCGTTCATATTATCTTAGTTTCTTTGATTATGTCTAGGCTGCCCGTGTTAACAGATCTTTTGGATCTTTCGCTTATATTTGTGGCGATACGATATATAATATTCGATTCTCGACATATGGACAAATATTATCGACAATGACTTCTTGCTGACGGACTTAGGTGAGTCAAGTTAAATGGTAAAAAGGGATATCAATGGGAAATCTGTTCGCAGTCGGGTTTCAGAAAAATATAAATGGAGCAATCGAGAAGATACGGTAAATAACGCTTTTTTTTTCTCGATTAGAGAATTCGTTATATGATTCAAGACAATCTAAGATTTCATTGAAGATTATCCTCCCATATTAATTAAAACTGCTCTCACTGGACGAGTCAAGCGTTTGCCAGCGTAGTTGGGAAAAGTCTTTCCAAACTCCGTCATGAGACGGCATGAATTCTTTATCAGATTCCACATACAGTAAAATGAAGATGTCAGTTATAAGCCATTAGTTACTATCGTTATCGCAACTGCATAAGTATAACACGAAGAATACTACACCATTAAAGGATTCTGTAATCTTGATCTTGCCCATTCACTCATTATTAAACCATAGACAGTATCTTGAGTTGAGGTTATCTGACGGCTGATCTAAGAACTGACAGTTGCCAATTCGTGCTTTTTCACACAACAAAATAATTCGATAACATGATTGATCAATGGCAGGAGAAACTTGAAGATTAAATAAGACGTTTCGTCAATAAACCAAAATCTATATCAATCTATGCAGGCTAGATTTTTAGGCTAGATTTTCGGAAAACTTACTCGAATGCCTAATTGTGCGCCATCCAACTTCCACACACTTAAAGCTCTTTTGCTTCATAGAAGACTTCGCTGCGATCGATCATTTGAGCCCGACGTCGTCGACATTACCAATGGAATTACATCTACATGCACATGTAAACGTGTCTATACACTGACACGCCCATCAGCCAAGTTAAAGTGAGAGAGTTTGAAATTTTAGCATAATTTCGCATTTTATGCCGATCATCATCATGTGACGAATACTTTTGATCACCCACCTCTTGAGCTTTCCGTTGCCATAAAGTTCTGGGTTGCGCATAAATCATACAGTGAATGAGATAGATAAATAATTCCATGTGCATGTTCATAGAAATTTAATCAATTCGATTATTTTCTAAGTTTTGGCCTAAGTTGCGGTAAGTCTGCACGTGATGTAACTCTCAAGGATCGTCATTTTCTCTATCACGTACAAGGTCGATTTTTCCGAAGACACTAATGACCGGAAATACTGATTACGAGGCGGTCATACGAGAAATATAACTAATATTGCGCTGGGTATCAAGCCGATCTTTTGACGTGGCAAGCGCAGTAGCAACTCTGGCTTACCAACAAAAAAATTAATAGCCTTAGTAGATAAGAAATGAATTAAAATCACAATTACAATGTTCTTCCAGCATTGATGTTACTGAACCGAATAAACAACGCCACAAGCAGAAACCTGTAAAAGTCTAATTGTACACATAATACTAATAAATTATATCATTCGACGCTTGATAAGTCTCTAACTAAAAAACTCGTAGAATAACAAAAGCGCGTTTAATATTAAAATGTATTCGAACTTACCATAAGTCTTTCGTAATTGTTGATATTGATACGGTTTTTATCTAAAGACCTTTGAAAGTGATTTACTTTAAAATATTAATTATCCAGATATACTTATGAATGGCTCACTTGAAGTTGTATAAACGGCTCATTAAAGCTGTAATTAATTACGCGCGGAAAGCGGGAACGAGAGTCGATGATTAATATGGTAATAGTTGTGTAAGTTGTTTAATCGAAGTTCGTCCATTTAAATTAGAATATATTCCCCTTCGATTCTGTAATATGATAATTATTATCGTGATTGTTATTATCATATTATAGTTACTCTTATGTAATGGTAAAAGGATACATTAACATAGAAAGTTTAGTATTAATTGACGGAGATATTTTAAAAATTTCATTGTATTTGAATGTGCAATATACACAGTGAGCTGATGATGCCTCCAGTACAACGACAAAATTAATTCAGCCTATAACAACGCACGAGGCAGCCACAACAATACAGAAAGTGATGGAGGATTCTCCAGTGTGAATGTATAAAAATCCATGATGGGAAAGGCTGGATAGAGAAATGGAACGGAATGAAAATAGGTGGACTATCTACGTTCCCCGTCTCAGAAGTCATCCCCTACATTTGCAATTAATGCAATTACCGCACCATTAATAATAAATAGTATATAATATGCTAGGCAGTAAAATTACAAATTTATCTAAAACATAGGTTTTTTATTCTACGAAAAAGTTATGCGACTCGAATATTGGTAAAAGTTAAGCCGCATACAGAAACATGTGCCCTGCCCGAATATTTTGCCTTTTTTTGCACGAGTTATTATAACACGCATTTATTGGATAAATTAAAATGTCATGTGAATTATTATTATAATGCAGAGCAAAATACGCAGTAAAAGCAACGTTGGATTACCCGTATATGGAAAATTATAATTATAACGGTTCTACAGAACATGAAAAAGCAATGCGTTTCTTGGAGATAGGTTGTAAATGTGGTTGTTCAAAAATGATTCCGAGAGAAAAGTTTGCTGAATTACGTGAGGCGTTTCAAGCCCTCTCTAGATCTGAACAAGATATATTTTTAATGGCCCAATTAAAAGCAATGAATGGCGGAGAAATAACCGCCAGTCGACGTCTCAAAAAGAAAACGCGTACTAATAAGAGAACTTTTTATTATTGAGATCGCAATACGCTCCTCTGTCAGAAAACGTATCTAAATATGTTAGGAATTGGCCGTACGCACTTCGAAAACGTTAGAAATCACTTGGCGACGAATGGTATCATACCTCGTGTTCATGGTAACATCAAACAAATGCCACGATGGAAAACCAAAATAACCATTGATATAAACGTTGCCACTGCCGTAAAGAATTTTCTCGAAAACTATGCGGAAATTCATGGACTACCAAGCCCTGGTAGAAATGTCAATCGAATTACGCAAACGCTTACACTTTTACCAGCCGAAACGAGTTATAAATCGGTCTATCGCGATTTTATTGCAGGTCTCGAAAACGATAGCACGTTGAAATTGTTAAATATGATGCATTTCGCAAGTTATGGCACCAATTAACGCCCTATATTCAAATCATGAGTCCACGAACGGATTTATGTGACACGTGCCAACATTTTCGGAACGGCTTACAATACAATGCTCGCAAGGAAGAAGACGCGAAAGATTTATTAAAAAAATTCAAAGAACATTTAGTTAAGGCTAAATTAGAAAGAAATTATTACACTAAAAATACGAAATTAGCAAAATAACAGAGAAAATTGGTAGATAAGCGTTTTATAACAAGAGGCAAAGCTGATTGTTGTAGTATTGACGCGATTGCTCATTACAGTTACGATTGAGCACAAAACGTTCACGTGCCCCATTCTGGTCAACAAGTAAGTAAGATTTACTATCTCAGTCCGCGTAAAGTGCATTTATTTGGTATTCAAGATGAAGCAGTACGCGAACAAATTAATTACGTTCTC
>CAJVPJ010000847.1:0-15606 GCA_910592205.1 Paraglomus occultum | reverse complement strand
AAAAGCCAGAGTGGATTAAAAGCTTCAAGTCCGAGTGGAAGAAACTGTCTGATCAGCCGATAAATCATACTTATATGACAGATTTGGAACGATGGATATGCGGATGTCCATATTATCTAACCAGTCGATTCAATATTTGTAAACATTTGATTCATCAAAAAGGAAGGGTTCCGCCAGAATTCTTCAATCAGGTTAAGAGAAATTGGCAACCTCCTTTTTTGATGGAAACTGATACAAATATTGACATCATACCAAATATTGGACAATTGGCTGACGCAAATAACATCACGTCGAATGTTGATGATGTTGAAGATAATAACATAGATGCTTCATTTGATGAATTAATCAATGTAACTCGAAAGGCGCTTGATCTTTTGGAAGAACAAAAGTCAAAAGGGAGTACAAGATGGTGCAAAGGCGTGAAGAGATATTTTGAACCCGTATCTAGACTAGTAACAGACGTTGAACAATATCGGAGAAAAAGAACGATGCCACTAACGTGGAAAGGTCATAATGATAGCACTAGATACTTAGAATAATCGTATGTACCCGTAAAATTTTTGATGGTGATGCTGTAGCTGGGGAAAATGTGCCCAATCGTAACTGTAATGAGCAGTAGCATCAACGCTACAATAATCAGCTTTACCTCTTGTTACAGCGTAATTATCATCTACCAATTTTCTCTGTTGTTCTGCTAATTTCGTATTTTTATTGATATGAGCCATAATAGGACCGTTATGATGCCTAGTTACAATATTATTACGTTCATAATAATAGACGTCAACAAGAGCCTGAGGCAAGATAATTGTCATTGAAGTAACATTGTTGGTGGATTCAGAATGAAGGATTAGTCGTACACGTCCTTTAAGTCTGCCAAACAAAGGCTTATTGGACAGATGAGAGTGCAATTTTACTCAATCGATTATCTGGACTATTATCAAATGTTTTCGGTTCAATAATAAATAAAGCTAAATATAAATATTCTTTATACATGAACCTTAATCTTCCTCATCCTCATGCAACAGAGTTAGGAGAAAATATGACAGAACATGATTTGTGGATGGTAGAACATTTTTCCCCCAAAAACCGAAGGCTTTTCTAATGCTGTAGTGGCTGTCTCTTTTTTATTTTCTAAATGTAGTTTGTGTTTGACAAAGTACGTAAAATGTATTAGTATTAGTATTAGTATCTCTTATTTTATATTGCGGTATTAGATGGTGACATGGAACTGGTTGTGAAATGGTTTTTTGTCATAAGTAGATTCTGTGCTATATTAATGTGCCAAAAATAATTTGATAAATTCCACTTGACAGAGTGCCAACCTAGTATTTGATTTTACTAAACCGATAGATGACCCCCTCGCGGTGAGGCTTGGATGGGATACACCTTTTCAATTGGATGAGTAGAGCTTACTTCATAAATACAAAGGGTTTTTTCCCCTTGTAATTGCAACCTTTTTTACAACATCACGTTATACTTCGTGTAAAAAGAATAAATACTTTTACCAAATATTTTCGATCTGTTTTTTTTTGTATACTATAATTATAATTTTAACACTTTTTCATTTTAATATCAACGGTATATCATTCTCGTGCTTTCGTGTGAGAATGATATATTAATATTAAAATAAGAGACTAGAAAATAAATTTTCTTTTCCAATACGAGTTTATTACATGAAAATGGTATAGCTCGATTTCTTTAACGGTCACTGGATATGTCCAAACAAGTGACACGTTACACAAAATTCAGTGACGGAAAGTTATACAGCTTTTTCGAATATGTGACAAATAAAAGCATCGCAAACAGCTGATTAGAGAATAATTTATTAAATGTTCATCAACATATGTTATTACATGATATAACAGCATTTTTGAACGGGTTATACTATGAAACATAAAATTAATATACTATTAGTAATTCATTGCCTTTTTTCTGTCTTTTCGAAAGATACTTTAACCAGACCAAAAAGGTTAATAATTCAATAACATGATGCACTTCATCATGATGTTTCGTAACCGTAAACACAAAAAAACAAACAAAATAGAACAAAAAAACAGAGTAGAAACAACAATTGTTATAATAATGTAACTATTGTCGTATAGTAACGGATATTTATCGTAAACTAACCCGTCATCTCGACATCATCGTCCGTTTTCGATTGTTTTTGCTTCTTCGAGGACCTTCGAATAAGACTTTTCCCTTTTTCTGGATCCCACTTATGGACTGTGACGTTTTTTCCTCGTCTGCCTTTCACGACTCTAGGTTCCGTTTTATAAACGTCTTGCCGTAGAATTGCGTTCATGCGCGCGACGCCAATGTCATAACATTCAAAAAGTCTTTTATATCCTTCAGGATTTAGTTCAGCACTGTCTACGAACAGTTCATGTGATGAAGAGTCAGACGACATAAACGCAGTAATTAAGCCTCCTGTAAGTTTTTGCAACGCCTCCTTGTATGACTTTAACCGCTTTTCTTTACTAATGTGAACAGTATCTCCGACGTATTCCGAAAATAGCATTGTTAGACGGTCTCGTTCTGATTGGGCTGCCGATATTTGTGACTTCAACTCGTCGGCTGTCATTGGTTTACCGCCTATATTTTGCTTGATGAACATCACGCCAAATCGTTCTAACGCCTCGTCGAATGCAAAGTAGTTTCCATTACTTGTTAAGTTAACCGAGGCAACGTGTTTAAGGAGTGTTCGAAGTTGTGGTTGGTGTGCAAGGTAGGATAAAAAGTATGTCACTGATCGCGAATAATTGCCTTTACCGACGACAGGAAATAGCGGGGAGAATGCAGTAAGATTTTCGTATTGCATATCGAAGTTGCCCTTTCGTATGCCAATTTTATGCCCTAGCCAATACGAACACCATTTAAAATAATAATACCATACTTTGATTAGATGATTGTTCGTATGTTCAAGATCTAAGAGTGATAGTCCAAGACTTTGTGCGTACGTTGTCAATGCAAGAGCAACAGCAACATAGATTAATTCTAAAACACGGCAAGTGGCAGGGTAATCGGTCACTTTTTCTAATTTCTCGAAGTATCTAACTCCAAGACTCGCAGCTAATTTGAAAATTCCGTAACCAGAAAATATTGTTATTAAAACCGAGCACATACTTTTCGATGTATGCCATTGACCGAGCATCAGTCTGCATTGTGAATGTTGTTCTTCGAATGGAATCAATCGACGAAAAAGTGCTTCATCACATACAATATCGAGGCAACCACTGTTCTCCGTGCCAACGTCATCAAAATACATTTTGCATGCTTTATGCACGTTTGCATTACAGTTTGGACTTTCTCCCGGTTTTAGAATTACAACGTTAGGTGGTGGAACGTTACATCCATCAATTACAGTTTGTCTAATGGCGTCTAAAACTGTTTCTTGGCACCAGGTGTTTGAATCTTTTCGAAAAACTTCTTCGATAATGTAAGTAATAATCCTTTTGCGTAATCTGTCTCTCCGAACAGACTTGTCTTTCTATTATTGTTATTATTTTCGGTTGCATTTACAATATTTTGTATTGGTTGTAATAAATCAAACTGAAATACCATTCTAACTGTGGCGTGAATACTACGTCTAGCAGCATCAAAAATATTTCCGTACGCAAAAGTTTTTTCGACAAAATCAATGTTATCGACCACACATATATTCCATATTGTTTCTTTTTTTATCACTCTATCCTCCGGTTTTGTGTCTCTAATTCTCTGCCGTTCTAAAGTCTTCTCATGATGCATGCTGTGAGGGATAACATGAGCGGTCCAGAGTATTGCGTAAAGCGTGGAAATTAATTTAGGTTTGGTACACAAACTCCCTAGTACGCGTGTCATCCATATGCTGGTCGATGGGAAAGCGATGTTTAAAAGCATCGACGATAAAAATATAGCGTTAATAGAAAATCCTCCATCATTCGCTCTTTCCCTATTTTTATAAATCGTACTAAATTAATTGTGGTTTCATTAGGAATTGCTTCCCATTTCTCAGTTAAAATTTTCTTCAATTGCTAAATATCTTGCGGTATTCGTCGTTCGACTTACCCTTCAAAAGGTTTCCATAGGATTAGGGTCGGGACTTTTGCCGGCCAATCAATTGCCTTAATCCTATTTTCGGCAATAAAATTTTTCGCCACGTTGGACGTGTAGAGTTGAATCTGGCCGACCAGTTTCTAAGTAAAATATTTCAAGTTCTGCATCTTTCCCTAAACGGGTTAGTAACACTAGTCTGATCTTCGCAAACCTTTCCTAGTCGCACTAGCTAAACTTCCTTGTTTCGGGTCATTAATAACACCAGTTATTACCGTACATGTTCCGTGCAGCAGGTAAAAGTTGGGTTTGCAGCATGTTAACATAAAATGGCCCGTCCATTATTTCGGTAAAGCAAAATAATGGTGTCGTTCCCCTAAGCGAGATTCCACCCCATGTCATAACCTTCTGACGTGTAGCCGCCGAAAGAGTTTTACTGCCATCGACGGACTTTGCTTCGGAAAAGGTCAAATTCAGTCTCATCAGTGAAGATGGCGCGGCTCCAGTTGTCTTGCATATGTGCTTCTGCCCACTTTTTTCGCATTTTCATATACCGATCTGTGAGCATCGAGGTACGGAACTCATGTAACCTTTTTTCGCCAAATTGTTTGATGCCATACTGATGTTCCTTGATTTCTTGCACTTTTACAGCAAGTTGTCGAGTTGAAATAGAAATAGTATCGTTGTTACGTATATGTTGTCCAATGGCGGCAACCACTCTTTTTCGTTCAACAGTTCGAAGGGAAATGTTTGTTTTCTGGTGGATTTCGTTTGCTGAACGTGTACCGTTCAACCAGTAATGTAATATTGTTTGTATTAACCATGTTTGTTCTGTTGTACGGGTAGCATCGTTTAACAATTTATATTGGTCGTCTTCAGGAGCCTTTACTTTGAGAATAATCGTGCTCGCTCTAGCAATAAAGAATATTTTTTCATGTGGTATATTTGTATCAAGAAATAAAAGTTCATCCAGATAATATGCACGATGTTTGTAGTACATGTCGAAATAGCGATAGATCCGCATATCCAATAGACGTACCAACTTCTATATGCCGATTCGTCAAAAATCGGTCGCCGGTTTCGTAGTCCGACGCCATATCCCTCAGATTACCACTTCTACATCAACTACGACTACGCAGGTCGCCACGCCAATTGAGCAGCACGACTCAATCGACGAATGATATGATTCGTCAAACTCCATCGCATCGGTCACGACCTTTGTAAGTTGGAAGATCAAGAAAAAGAAGACGCCATGAAATATAATTAAAGTGCACTGCACTGTTAGTACTCCGTTCAACGAAACGTAAATGTTTGTTTATTCGGACAAGAATTAATTAGAATTTTTTTGTAATAATAATAATAATAATCAATAATAATAAGATTTGTGTGCATCAAATGACTAAGTTTTTGGTTGTAATGTTCTGTTCCAATTAATAATGACAATGCATAGTGTTAGCGATCGCTTGCTAACTGACTCAGACATGTCTTCCCTACTAATACTGTTCCAACTCAGTACTCTAGTGATTGGCGAATCTATAATTTACATATTTGATTCTTCAAACACACGAAATCAATTTTTGTCTGTAATCACTAATAACATAGCAACCAAGAACCCAATGCTCATACAATTTAATGTTTGTTAAAGGTAACTGTGTGCAAAAAATTGACATCGAATATTCAGTATTATTTTGACTTTGACTAATAACGATCTGCTTGATTTTTCGAAAAACGCGAAATCAATCTTCATCGCATCGCTAGAAACTCTAAATCGGCAGCCAAGAATTCTATGCTTATAGAATTTACATGCATGTTAAATGTAACTGCTGCCCATCAGTGCGCAAAAAATTGACACAGAATATTAAGTATTATTTGACCTTGACTATAACGATCTGCGTGATTTTTCGAAAACGCGAAATCAATCTTCATCGTATCGCTAGAAACTCTCAGCAAGCAAGAGTCCTATGCTTATAAAATTTACATGCATGTTAAACGTAACCGCTGTCCATTTGTGTGCAAAAAATTGACATGGAATATTAAGTATTATTTGACTTTGACTATAACGATCTGCGTGATTTTTCGAAAACGCGAAATCGATTTTCGCCGTCAATCAATATACATGCATTTAGCGTAGCTATTGTTAATGTGTTGTGTAAAATTGAAAGTACGATTTGAATTGATTGATAAAGGGAAATAAATAGCGCTAAACATTTCATCGTATTAGTTGTTTTTTGTTATTAATCTTTATTTGCAAGTAATTATACATAATAAGCACAGCATAATGGAAAAAGATTCAACAATCTTGAGCGCGCAGACAGATAGTGCAGAAAGATAGGGTAAGCATCTAATACTTACAGAGTGAGATTTGAGAGAACGGCAGGCGTGCAACCGGTGAAAAAGGCAATGGTAGTAACTCTGTTATATGGTGATTTCAAGAATAGGGCTATCCCTATATAAAATATAAATATGAAACTAATTTACATCGAATCCACTATTACTATGGAACCAAAGAATTACAGCACAATCAGAAGCATTTTAAAAAAAAGAAAAAGGTGAAAAGATTGTACCTTATATTTTCAAACTAACAAGCATATTTAGACAAAGAAGGAATTACCTATGAAATTTATCAAGAGGAAAGGAAAATCATCACTAATAAACAAACATTAACCTCAATTTGTGATAAACCCAGAAAGAAACGAAAATTAGAAACATAACTGCATTCTTACTATCATTGGATTATTGTTGCAAACCATTATCGTATTAGAAACAATGAAAATATGAAGGAGACACGATGATTTGTATCATAGACTGTTTGTTTGTTCGGTTGTGCTATTATGGTACTTCATTTAGCACGCGATGATTGTTACGCACACTAATCGAGTCATCCTAATTACAACACTAAATATTTTTCGCAAAGCTTCACGCCAAATGCACTACATATGAAAAGGAAATACTTTGGAGCATCTTTTACAAATAGTCACATACCCAACGGGAATGATTGTCTTCAGTATAACCTAACAAAGCGAGCATAACTTCGAATCGATATTAAATATTACCATGTCGGCCATTGCGTCGAAAAACTACATCTTATTTCCTTGTGTTAAATTTATCCAGGTGATTGGTTAAGGTTAGCTTGGAAAGTTCCGCTGTCAGTAATTGTCTAGACATGACCGTTTATCAAGTATTTTCATTACCAAATCCGTGGTGATTCAAAGAATCTAGTATACATTTAATATAAATCAAATCACAATAATACTTTCCACGATCTATATAACTATTTCACATTAATACTTGTCTAGGCATTTGATTTCTGTATATCAAACACCAAGTTGCAGTTCTCTATTAATGCTTGCCAGGCGTTCTTGGTCTTTCTCAACGTCGCGTAATTTAGCCTCCAACGCAGCGATTTCTTTATCAATAGACATACGCTCTTCTGCAGTGCCGATACGAGAAAACTCCCAGCTTCCATGGTCTCCATGGATACGAAGAAGGTGGGTATGGTATTTTATCAGTGATGGTCGGTGAGAAATTGTTATTAGAGCTGTAAAGTAAGATGAAAGATTAGTCTGCTGAGTTTATTGAGGACGATGCTATGCCAAAGAAATCTTCACGTACTTATGTCTGCATCCTTGGCAGCTTGATACATTAAACCTTCGACGTCGGTGCTGATAGCACTCGTGCCTGCAAAATTCACCTCACAATATTTAGAAAGTCTGATATAGAAATAACGCAACATTAAAACCGAAAAAAAAAAAAAACTCACATTCGTCGAGCACAGCAAACTGTGGCTTATGGTAAAGTAACCTCGCAATACCCAACTATATATTATATAGCCAAATTTAATCACTGAAATGACTTTCGAAAAAAAAATTTTTCATAAATGATTATGGCAGACTTACCCTCTGCTTCTCGCCTCCAGAAAACACATCTTTCCATTCCTTTCTGGTTTCCCAACCGCCTTCCCGAGTAACTATGGTCGATAACCGTGCGATTTTGAGAATTTCCACGAGTTCATCATCGGTTCGACCAGCACGGATCATATCACCGTACGAGTGCGGGTAGATGACTCTGAAATTAATAATAGAATAAGTCATCAAAAATAAACAAACTAGCGCTAATTAGCATTGCCTTTTGTTTTACTCACTGATCGCGCAGATTACCAATGCTGAGGTAAGGACGCTGAGGAATATAAAAGATATCTCCAACGTTTGGTCGAGAAAGCAAACCTCCTGTAAAAAATACATAAAAGTTGAATAGCAAACCCTAAAAGAAAAGGACCATCCTAGCAATTTCAAAGAATCAGAACATACGGAAAGTAGGCCATAACATTGCAATAACTCGAGCAATACTGGTCTTTCCAACTCCATTGGGACCGGTTATTAATAAATGCTCGCCAGCGTTGATATTAAAATTCAAATCTTTTATCAATTCTTCTCCTCCTACTGCGTTTCCTGGATTGGGCGTCACAATAGGAACGTCTTCAAATTTCAATCCGTCGTATCCAAAGACAATTTTCCCGCGAACGTCATCCAAGGAATAAAAGTCTTTTTCCACAGGGAAGCTTTTCGGACGTGGAGTGCCAGCATATTCGCCCACATGAAGAGAGTGGAGGACGGAAATAAAGTTATAAACGCGAGAAGTATATCCAGCCAGCTCAGCCAGTTCTTTGTACGAATACATCATACGGCCTCCCGCGTCTGCTAGCGTTATCAATAACCTAAGGAGGACATAATGTAAATTAAGGCACATACGTATTGTTATTTGGGCTTGACCGCTGCTGCTAAATACTAGAATGTTCTGTTGAGTAAAATATTCACCTCTTATTTGTAATAAAAGCCTTTGTTCGAACTTTCTCCTTAACATTAGCCGAGTTCTCAGTCTGAAGCTCCATCATTCCTCCTCGTCCACCCCAAGCCGGAAAGAATACAGGCAACGCACACGTCATTAATCCAAGAGCGCTCCAACAATATTTCAGGACGAAATCCTCGAACATATTATAACCTATCCTTTTCTTAAAGATCGAATTTATGTGTTTGATTAACCTCGTATACGTTCTATTAAGTATGGAGTGCTCCAACTCTGCTCCATGGTAAAAGGCTATTTCCTCTGCATTAGTAATTAGTCTTGAATGGACCGCTCGGAAATCGCCTTCGAGTTTTGCTTCAGTCGCAGCCAGTTTCCCGAACGCAGGAGATACTTTTCTCAGAATCCAAGCTGTGACTAGATAATTTGCAAACATGACAGCAGTGCCAGTAACTCCAATGCTCTTTGTAAGCTGATAATTGAAGATTATAGTGTCAAGAATTGGTTTTCCGAGGTTGGAATAGATAGAGGCTAAGCCGTCACAGAAGCGGGAGATATCTGTGGTGATGAATCTGGTGGTGAAAGAGGCAAGTATTTAATAAGCGATATGCATGAAATAAGCATTATGTGCAAGTGTGTGTGCTAGTGCCACTCCAAAGTTATCAAAACCCAACTCACTGATCAGGTCCTTCTATTCTGCTATCTAAATTTACGACTTTGTAGTAAGCATTCCCGTCGTTGAGATAGAGATCATGTACATAACGAGTCAATCGCGTTCGGAATGCAATTGATAATTTTGATTGTAAGTATCGAATCTAAAATAGACATTTTGAAAATGTGATGAATAAGAAACAAGGGATGCATATGTGTCGCGTATGAAAACATTCCAAACATATACCATGCTGTTTGTGTAAGTGGCTGGGACTGCAATGGCAAACCAGTACCCGAGTCCTTTTAAGAATTCTTTACCGTTTGCAGCGACCTGATGAAGAAGAAGTCGGGGATAAAACACATTGTATATGTCAAATCAATAACAACATACGAGTGCAGTATGGAGTACGTCCACATAAACACAAAATCAAAACTAACCAAATCTCTAACAATTCTTCCGTCCAATTTAGCGACTACAACGCTCAGATAAGTCCTCAGCACGAGAAACGCCGAATGCATTACTAATATAAAGACTTCTTTTGATTTTATTTTGGGAATAATAACTTTCAACAAAGCGAGCAATTGCTTAAAGAAATGTTTGTTAACTCCAACTTTGCTCATTTGTGTATTCCCCTTCACTTCAGTGAACATCTTTTTATTTTTAGCAAAGGTCTCTTTCTTTGTCGGGCGATATCTGACTTCGGCCATTCGCTTTTTGTACGGAACCATCACTCTGGATTTGTCACTGCCTGGTATGGGACCATCAACCAAGTTACCCTTTGAATTGAGACGATAGGAAGGATGGCCATTCGACGATTTGTTATTATAGTGCCTATACGCATAGTTAACAAAATATGTGGCAATGGATAACAGGGCGGCCGAGGCTATTATTGACTGGCGACTTGAACGACCAGATGCAGCGGTGCTGATGCTGACTTTAATGTCTGATGCTACATCGTTCGCTGGCTTGGAGAGAACCGGCATGATGAGTATTGAGTGGCGTCTCGCAGGCAAGAAGTTAGTAGCCTTTGATCTATCTTTCCGAATTCGATCAGATCAATCTGCGTTAGTATTATTGTGTAACACAGATTCAGAAAACGCCCATTTCTGGATATTGTTACGCAATCAATCAAGCCGGAATCTTTTTTTTTTATTCGGGCGTTAACTCTGGGACGACTTCACGAACGTTATATTTATCAAATATTTAAGAGATTCCTTTTTAATTGATTTTTACTACTGCTACTACCCTGTATTACTGACTTTTGAAAAGCGCGCAATGCATAATCTTTTAACGTTAATAGGTTAAGACTAGTGCCAGTGATTGACACAAATATTGATAAAATCTTGCTTTTTATGGAACTCGCCAAGCTCTTTTTACCAAAATAACGCGGCCTTTGACAAAAGAGTAAATGCGCAAGGCAGGTGAGGGAAAAAGCATTGCGGCATTGAGGATTTGGTATTGTTCTCATGTTCCACTTGGTCTACCACATCATCGTTACTAACTAAAAAAGAGTTGGTTTCCTTATGACTGCGACTAGGTACAAGTCGAGGAAAGCAAGAATAAAGTTCACTTGTAAACGGATCCTACACGCATCACCTTGTCATATTCTCATGATACTCCTTTTACTGACAAAGAAATCGACGTATCTTGGTAAATAATGCTATCAATACTTTGCTTCTGTGTGCAGGATTTGCAAGATCGAATCTATCCCGTCTACCCATTTTATCGTGGCGATCTCCCGAATCTTCACCTGATCATAATCTTTTCGTTCAGTAGAATGTATATTGTCCCTCGCGCAACTGTGCATTTGGGTGATTTCTTAACGTAATAGTGATGGGAAACGGATGAATCACGTGGAGATGCGTATCAGATTTCTTTGTTTCTGAAGCTATGAATCATTGGTCGGCCGGAATTCATTGCTAATGCAGCTGAGCCAGCGTTTGGTTGGTTCGATGCTGAAAACAAATATAATGCTTATATCCGCAGTAAAAACTACTACGGCTATTCCGCCAAAAACATTAAATAAAATTGCAGCCCATTGCCCTTTTACTGCTGCCAAAATGTTATTAATCGATTTCCCTTTGGATATCATATTACACATACTCGACCTTTTAACGTTCGAAGATCTCGTCGCTTTATCTCAAGCGGACAAAGGACATTACTCTATAATACAAGAACATGGCTATAAATTATATTACATCAAACAAAAATGGAAAATACTTACAAAAAGCATTTTATCATCAGACTGGCGCACTAAAGTAAAATATGGGCTCAGAACTCTCAGCAATTGGGAGAATAAAAGATTCTCAACTGATGTAATAGCACGGCAACGACAGTCCTACATACCAAGTCTTCGGTTTGACACTGAAAGGCTCGTCTGCACTGTAGGTGGAGACCTGGACATAAGATACTTTGATTCAAATGACAGAACAAAATTTGATCATTGTAGATTCTTTCCTGCGCATGCCGGTGACATAGTGGATATTCATCTATCCAGCAATGGAGAGTTATTCACTTCGTCAACCGATACGACCATAAAACGATGGTTTCTTGACGGACAAGAGACCTCTTCTATTCCCAAATCAATGACTTACGAAGGACATGACCACTGCGTGCAATCGATATATCAATTCAACCATCACCCGCGGACATTGTACTCTGCTGGCGTAGATGGAAATATGTATGTTTGGGACACTGAGACATCTGAGGTCTTGACGAGTCTGCGGTTACCAGGAAGGCCGCGGGTAATGAGAGGTATATCGAACGATATAATTGCAATAGGGAACCGAAGTGAAGAACACTTGTCCTTGTACAAAGTGACACCAAGTGGGTTAGTGCATTTGGACAACAAGGAATTGAATCACAAAAGCACCGTTTATGCGTTAGCTTCGAATGAACATCTCGCACATACGTTTGTCACGGGTACTTTTGATGGTTCTACAGCATTGTTTGATACTAGAAGCATGGAGCGCGTGGCTTCATATAGCGATAGAATTGATGCTTGCTCAGGTTAGAAACGTATTCTTTATAAATGTTATTATGCTTTTCATCGCTTTAACACCCTTTATTTTAAATTACAGTATACTCAGTCGACTACGACAACTATCATATAGTTTCCGGCACCGCAATGCACGGAATGATTTGTCTCTGGGATATTCGCCACGCCAATAATTTCACAAACTCTCCAAATCCAGGCTCTCTCAAACGCAAACGAGTGGCCGATGGCTGGACCGTCTATCTCGGACGCAACCAGAGCTCCTCACCTATCTATTCTCTTCAACTTGATCATTCTAAAATATATGTTGCTTTGGCAAATCAAACGTGGATAATGAACTTTGGTGGGAAGACTTCCGAGAGTAAACGCATCGAAAGGATAAAACATATTACCGGACGTGTGAATAGGAGAAGTTGGCGTAATAGAGGTGTAATGGCTGGAACTAATGCAACGAAAATGAAGGAATCGACTCTGTTTTATCTACACGATAATTGGTCTGAACTATATGAATTGTAGTGTTTTGGTTGTCACGAAGATTTAAATTATTATTCATCCACAAAGTTTAGAAACATGCAAAAAAAATTAAACTAATTATTATGAAAATCTCTTAATTCAATAAAATTTAATGAGAATGTTTTCAACCTGAATAGCACACGCGTGGAATATTATGGTCATAAGATGAGCTTTCAAGCAAATACGTTAGTCGTGTCTCTCGTGTTGGTTAAAAGTACCAGAATCTTAAAAATTGAAATCTTATTGATAAACTCTACTCAATTGTTACTAATAAAATTCACAATCGATATATTTCGTAACATGTGTAAGACTATGCTAACGTGAATACAGCAAGATCTCGTACTGTTGCGCAAGTAGTGCGTAGGTTACTATCAACGTATGATTTGTGCATAAATCGCTATAAGAGTTTATCAATTCCATAGCTATTTCATATCATCTGGCCAGTACGATGAATTCTGGACAGACGTGCTTTCTGTTTTATTTTCCTTACACGCATTGGGTTATCAATCATTTAATAGGTTTGTGTTCAGCCAATCATTAAATTTTCACGTTTCGTAATTTTAACCCCTGCCTAATTATAATGTACCCCTTCTTCTAATCTTCTAATCGATCACGATGGTGAAATCAACCGAGATTCGTTCTTACCCAGTAATACAGGAATTATCCAAAGCACTTGCTGATTATGTTGCTGAATTGTCACGCGAGGCAGTGTCCGTGAGGAACAGGTTCACGGTTGGATTATCAGGTGGATCTTTACCAAGGATACTAGCGGCGGAGTTGAAAAATAGACAAGATATCGATTGGGATAAGTGGATAGTCTTTTTCTGTGACGAAAGGTAAATTTCTATGGAATCTGATTGTAGTGATAGTAACGAGATGTCAGATTACTTAACTGCTTTTCCATACATTTATTTGGTAAGGCTCGTCTCGTTAGCTTCCGAAGATTCTAATTACAAGTTGGCAAAAGAAGAACTCTTCGATCATGTCCCCATACCAGAGGCTAACATTTATACAGTCGATGAATCGCTGATTGCCAACGCCGAAGAAGCCGCTAACGACTATCAAGACAAATTAATCTCGGTATTTGCTGCAATGAACACTGCCAAATTTCCCGTCTTTGATCTTTTGTTACTTGGAATGGGCCCGGACGGACACACGTGTTCATTGTTTCCAGATGAAAAGTATGCTGAAGTTTTGAACGAACCGGTAGCGTGGGTGACGTTTGTTGAGGACTCACCCAAGCCACCGCCAAGAAGAATTACATTTCCATTAACAGTGCTTAATCACGCGCATAACGTTGCGTTTGTTGTGACGGGAGAGGGGAAAAAGAATGTGTTGCATAAGGTGATCGACCTGCACGATACCACTTATCCAGCTGCGTTGGTTAAGCCAGTTAATGGAAAGTTGATTTGGTTCTTGGATGATGCTGCCAGTGCTAGTCTAGATGGTTTAAAAAAGTAATTTAGAAGGGCAACTTCGAGATTTGGCTTGAGTAATCTAGGCTATTACGTGTATATTTGAATAGGCGATATAGAACATAGCATTGATTTTTTTGCATTTATTTATCATTATCCAAATGTCAACACGACTGAACAGTGCATTCTGTGATTCACCCGACTTGTTTTGCGTATCAATCGATGAGTCTAATAAATTCATATTTTATCACACCATACAAGATAGGCAATTTCTTTCCAAACCGTCAAAGGAATTCGCTCTCTGATTGATTTATCAAAGCCGTGTATGTCCAAGTAGAAAAGGTTACTTACAACAACCGTCATTACTGGCATGATCTTTTGTTATAGAATAAACAAACCTTTTTCCTAATACTAATGACTCGCACTGTGATGTGTCAAATTATATAATCACTTTGTTAGGTTATTTCTTCTAAATCGTATACTGCCAAGATACTATTTTGTTTGATATTGAGGTCTATTCAAGCAGAAATGACAGTAAATTCTAATTATATAAAAAGACGATACAAAAAATGCATTGGATATTATAAAATATACCAAAAAAACGCGAGCTTTATTCTTGTAAACCACTTTCCACAGACGATGCGACTAAACGTATTAAATATAAAGTCACATTGTTAATATTGACAGCGAATGATGAAAACGGTTATAATGGGAAACAGATAATCAACAATGTAGTGCTAAACAAACATTAAAAACATTGAGGGCTTATAAAAGCGTTGCGCGTGCAACACGTCTATTTTTAGCTAAATAATTGTTCAAGTAATGATGTTGCAAATCACAAAACAGTTAATTCATACCTGTTCTCACGGAATATCTCTAATGTATGAGCAATTTAAAGCATTCAAAGAATACGGTATGGAAGTAGTCCTACTCCAATGTAGAAATCACGAATTTACAAGTCATTACATAACCTTGTGAACGATCTTCTCGCTTAAATAATCTGGTCTTAAAGTTTCTTCTGAATTGCATTATAATCAGTCTATTACACTCTGCATTCTGAAAGAAAAACCCAACATTTTATTGGCAGATGTATTCTCTGATTGCTATCAGACAAAAAAATAGCCAAGGATATACACGCCACCTGCTTTACCCAAAGCCTCATGATTCTAACTAGAAAGTATCACATCTTCTGGTTTTATTCC
>CAJVPJ010000846.1:0-15644 GCA_910592205.1 Paraglomus occultum | reverse complement strand
GGCGTTGTGTGGTATATTTATTAAGTATAGTTCTTTGGGTAGCCTCGATGCTCTTCAAACATGATTCGTTCACTCACTCCCTTGTTAGGAATTCGTTCTTACCCCCCACCCTCTCTTTTTTTTAAAGATCTAGGCAATCGAATAATGCAAACGCTTTTCTGAATAGCACGGTCAAGAAAAAAAGCAGTTTATTACTGGGGAGACAACTACAAAAATTGCTCGAAGATGAAAGTAGTAATTATATTTATACACAGTAACAAACCAAAGTTTGTTTGTTAATCAAATTTATTAAAGTAAAATGTCTTTTTATAAATATTTTTGTTAAAGCGAGAGTGAATTTGACTTTGTATATAGTAATACATATTTAAGTATATAATTTAATAATGATTTATTACACATAAATTTTTACAGATCCAATTATTATTTAACTTTGTTTAAAAAGAACGTAATAGTAACAACGGTAGTGCTTAACAAATACAAAAATCGTTATTTTACCTTAAAAAATTTCTGTAACGTGTAAACTTATTAATTATTACTAAAATATGCGCATTAGTAAAAATTTTTGGTTTGTCTAAAGCTCAAATAAACTCAATTAGAATTAATTGGATCTAAAATTCAGAATATTTGCATTATTTATTCGGAAAATTTCCTGCATCCAGTGTATCATAAACCCTGATTACCCGTAAAGTTTAAATATTTCCGAAAGCCAATGTTTTGCCTCCAAGCACCATTTATTTATTGTTTTGCGATTTTGATCAATCCGAATGTATTGTAGTAAGGAACAAAAGATGTAAACAAACGAATTATGCGACTTACAAAATAGTACTATGATAGTTTCTCACTCTGGGCTGCCTTACGGCTAACTCGCTTCCTTTGCCACTTGAAATATAAAGAGTCTGTGTAAGTACATTTTAATGAATTCCTTTATATGCTTGCATTTCGAAACTTACAAGTCTGTTAGAATATGAGTAAATGTTCAAGTTTAAATTCTCTGTTTTATACTTAACGTTTCTGAGAAGTTCAACGTTAATACTAAGCTTAAACGAACCGATGAGTTATTACGAGACACTTTATTTAAAATTGGCGAGTGGATTTTACCAGCGAAGACGACTTTATTGTTGCTCAGTCCTCGACAGAATGCAAGTTTACCTGCTAGTTTAATGTTAACGTGCATACAGTTTATAGATAATTGTGTCGAATATCTTAAAATTTCGATTGCCAACGTAATTAACATCACTTTCTTACAATACTCTTTTTTTAGAAAACTAATTACAAGTCTTTTTTTTTAAAAAAAAACCTTCCCCTAAAAACACTAATCACAAGTAATTTTTTTAAAACTAATTGCATGTCTTTTTTTTTACTTTCACAATTCAACCTCTTTTGAAATAGTAAAACAAAATTTATATCAGCTTCACGCTGTTCCTCCTCCAGCTTGCATAAATCATACTCTTCTGGGTAAGGTGTCGGTGAACGGTACCTCGCTGTAGTAACTAATGTTGCTATTGACGCTGCCGGCAATGATGATGGGAGAAGCGGTGCTGATAAGGACGAAAGGGGCGCCGAGTATGCTATATGTAAAATCAGAGTTAGAAACTGTCAGTTAAAATAACGGCATATAATAAATATTGAAACAGACTTTCCACTATTAAATTAAGGGGATAAATTATATCCATGGTAGTATTTGCTACTAAATGTCTACCCAGACGGCTGTTTAAAACAGTCTTATTTATATCTGGTTGGATAACCTAACTTATTCTTACAGAAACGCTCTTACAATCATATAGTAGGGTCGACGGACCCCAGACTTCCCCGAATGTGCTGGCTTGCGTTGTTTAAAGCCAGGTAGTCTGATTCTTGTGCTAATGCGGACGACGTAGATAAAGTCGTCGTTGTTGTTCATGATTCGGGTCGTGTAAGAGTAGAGTCGTTCTTCGAGCCTATATAATAAATGAAGACGCTACCGCATACCTTCTCTCACTCTTTCGCTACTTAATATGAACAACATATGCTATTGATATTTACCATCTAAGATTGTAATCTGCAGTCCTATTTTAAAGTTGCATAATAACTTTTCCGATATACAGTCGACTCTCTTTATAACGACCTTCTTTATAACGATTCGCGCTTTATACAGTAACGACCGCTGTGCTCTGCCCGTTTTCAAAAACGTTATATAATTTATTATATGTACTACACTGCATATAACGGCCGCTGCATATAATGACCGATTTTGCCCAGCCCGAGGCGGTCGTTATAAAGAGAGTTGATTGTACAGCGTACGGGCAACGAACACACGGTCATTCTGTGGGTAGACGCGGACACTTTACCACGATTATGGGTTTTCTTGTTTCTTAGCCTGTTTGATAAGTTTTCTGATATAAGAATACGAGTGAGAAATTTATTAAAGTTGCGTTAATAACACAGCGCGTGATATACATGTACTATCCTCCTATCAAGTATCGTTCTTAAGACCCGGAATACTTAGTCAGGGAAACACGGTGTTTTCATTAGTATTTAAATCTTAATAAATATACTTACTTGAAGATATACCAATTTGTTGAAGTTTTATTTTTTAATTATTTGTTCATTGGTGTCTTACTAAACTCGATACTTTTTCTGAGATCAAGTACGCACTAAAATTTAAACGGTTTGAGATACGCTGACACAATGAGTAATATCTTACTTGTATCTATTACAATAATTGCTGGACAAGTTAATATTCCAAATATAATTGAGCATAGTATTATAGTTCTTAGCACATATTTCTTAATGGGTAGGTTTCTTGCAATATTTCCGTGTCAAGAAATTTTTCGGTTCTTGATTATGTGTATGTTCGCGTGACAGAAAATTTAGCAATCGTATTTTGTTATCCAAGATGTAAGCAAATTTACCAGAGCAATAGAAAACTATTAACAAAAATCGATAGGAAGGATAAGATGAATGATGCATGTATCTATAGTGCGCTTCCCTGAATAAACGGGCAATTATGAATGGTGCGTTGATAATAATTTTTCGGTTCTTTTCGTGCAGACTACAACATTTGCGCTTCTTTCTCCTAATGCCTATTTATCGTTACAGAGCGCAATAATTAGCATGCACAGTCTTTTTTATTGATTTGGTGTAGCTGACATTCACGATTTATTACGTGGCGCGTGACATTTGATGAAAAAATCTCCGATTGGACCCAATATCTTTTTTACTCTCGAAATTTTCTCTCCCTTACTATTACGGCGGTTTACCAGCAGTATAATCAAAATGATAGCATTCGACATTAATAACCTCCCTGCTTCGGAGGATGAATTAGATTATTCAGACATTGAAGCCAAGTACCAAGTGCCATTTGAAGAGGGGTTCGATAATATCATAGTAGTTGACAAAGTTCCAATAGTCGAGGAAAGTAAAAAAGATAAACTCTTTAGAACTATGCGAAAAATATTCCGCACAGCTGGCGTTGGGGAGATCAAAGAAGGAGGAATAAGTATGCCGATGGAACTAAATGCCGAGACAGGGAAGCAAACCTCTAAAGGGTAAATAAACATTATGCTAATATTAGATCTTTTGTCGTCGCGTTACTTAGTCAGAATCGACACAATCAAAAGGCTGTTAACAGGATGATCCTCACATTCAACTGAACAACGCTTATTTAGTTTTCTATTTATTGAGATGGAAACTGCGGAACAAGCAAACCTTGCGGTAAAACAATTAAATAATCATCCAATGGATCGATCCCATATTCTGGCCATCAATCGTTTTACAGATATCGAAAAGTACTCGCAATTGAAAGAGGAATACGTAGAACCAGAAGAAGAGAAGTTTGCCGAGCGGGTTTGTTTAGCAAAGACTTGTTTATATCGTAGGATTGCGAATTCTAACCTACCAATAATTATTAGGAACATTTGCGAAGTTGGCTTACCGATCCGCAAGCAAGAGATCAATTTGTCTTACATCGTGGAGACGAAGTGATCATCAATTGGAATCGCAGAACTGAGCCACCAGAAGAAATACATAAACGACAAGTAAGCTGTAATATTTATTTATTGGCGGGTAGAACAAGATGTTCCTCTCGATGATGCTGACTATCTACTAGTATTGGACAGAAACATACGTTCAGTGGTCTCCACTGGGCACGTATCTAGCTACATTTCATCGGCAGGGTATAGCACTCTGGGGCGGACCAAGTTGGAATAAAATAATCCGCTTTGTCCATCCGGGCGTCAAACTAATTGACTTTTCTCCAAATGAGCGATATCTCGTCACTTGGAGTAACGAGCCGATCACCCTCAACAATGGTATACCAGGCTCGCCTTTTGGAATGGAGGACGAAGGAAATCAGTTGATTATCTGGGACGTCCATTTTGGTGCTCTACTTCGTTCCTTCCCGTCTTCAACATCTCCCGACGACACTTCAAATAAAATTACATGGCCTATGTTTAAATGGTCGCACAACGATAAGTATTTTGGGCGCGTGACTGTCGGCCAACAGATATCCATATATGAGACTCCTGGGATGGGTCTGGTTGGCAGGAAGAGCATTAAGGTTGAAGGAGTTGTTGATTTCGAATGGGCTCCTGTTTCAGAAAGAGATAAGGAGAAAGAAAAGGATAAAAGTAAAGACAAGCACGGTGATAAGAAGGCTAGAGAAGAGATAATCAGTTTTTGGACACCTGAGATAGGCAATCAGCCGGCTCGTGTTACTCTAATGAGTATTCCATCAAAGGAGATTATAAGGACTAAGAATTTGTTCAGTGTTGCCAATGTGTGTAAATCAGTGTTTCTTTTCTGATATGAGACCTCTCTGTTTGTGACCAAAAATTCTAATGTAATTACTCCGATGTGCGTGTAGTGTAAGCTGCATTGGCAGTCAAATGGGGATTTCTTATGTGTAAAAGTAGACCGTCACACGAAGACGAAAAAGTCAAAATTTGCTAATCTCGAGATTTTCCGAGTCCGTGAAAAGGATATTCCAGTAGAAGTAATAGAAGTCAAAGGTACGTAAACAATAACATGAACGTTTGCAACCAAGATTCGATGGGATTCATGATGATGCAATCAGGATATGGGGATTCAATCAAGCTTTATCCAAGAGTTCTTTAGCAAGGCGTTTACATACCAGCAAATGAGATCGCAAAGTGTTCTTGTTACTAACATTCATGACGTTTTGACATAATTATCCAGACACTGTCATCGCATTTGCATGGGAACCGAAGGGAGAGAGGTTTGTTATAATAACCACAAATGATCCGACATATGGTCAACCGAATACCACACCAAAGACATCCGTAGTTTTCTATTATCTCGACAAGGCGAAACCAGTGAATGGCACGCAGTCAATAGCAAATTTTAAACTTATCAGTAAGGATCAGGTCAACTTACATATTTTCTTATGAGCACTGTAATATATTATCTCACTTGACTCTTCCCTATCCTATCAGAAACGCTCGATAAGAAAACCACGAATTCTATTTTCTGGTCTCCTCGTGGTAGACACGTGATATTAGCTACGTTAAGATCACAGTCAAACTTTGACTTGGAATTTTGGGATTTAGATTTTGAGGGAACGGCAGAACAGAAAGAAGCTGCTAGACAGGATCCTGGTGCATCTCTGCAGTTGATGAGCGTGCAAGAACATTATAATGTTACCGATATCGAATGGGATCCAACTGGTAGATACGTTATTACCAGTTCTAGTATGTGGAGGCATTCGGTAATGTATCTTACAGAATAATATAGATATTTTTTTAATTTATATTTATTTGATATTCGTTTCTTGTCAATATTAAATGAAGTATATTTAATTATAATTCGCAGGCCGAGATTGGCTATACAATCTGGGACTTCAAAGGAACCCAAATGCAGCGATATCTTCTTGATAAATTCAAACAACTCCTTTGGCGACCCCGTCCCCGATCCCTTCTTACCAACGAGCAAAAAAAGAAAGTTCGTAGGAACCTTCGTGAATATTCTAAAGTATTTGAAGAGGAAGATGCTCTCGCCCAGACATCTGTTTCCAAAGAGCAAATAGCTCACAGACGTCGCCTTATGGATGAATGGAATGCATGGCGTAAACGTGTTGAAAGTGAATTGGCTGAAGAGAGAGAACTTGCCGGGTTGCCTCCGGTTGATACGAGAGAGGATGAGGGCGTGGAAGTCATTGAGGAATGGGTCGAGGAGGTTGTCGAGGAAACCGAAGAGATTGTAGATGAGTAATGAAGTGTTCTAGTATTATAATATAAATTATTGGTTGAATAAATTCAATAGTTTTTGATTAATGATTGGTAAATTGTCTGCTGAAACCACGATGGAATTGAGTGAGACAATTATCTAGTTTAATCAGTCCTTTGTACCATTCAGAATTTATATCACAAAAGGATTGTGACATCGATCTGTGTTTCGGAAAAGTTCAACAAATATTGCTATGTTCTGACCATGTTTGTCAAATCTGCAGAGCTAGTTGAGATCTTTCGGTCGATATGAATCTGTAAAGTAAATGATTGTTTGGAAAAGTAACGCATATGCGGTTGGAATAAAGGTCATCTCGTCTATAGTGTAAAATGTCAGGATTTATAAATTGTAGGAAGAGCTAATAATATTTTCTCAAAAAATCGCAATCTGTGTCAGAATTAGAGCCATTCAAATAGTATAATTTGCACCGAGATGATGACGGACAAAAGTGAATTTGGGCCTTACACGGGCATGGTATATTACTTTTTTACCTGCGGCCTGTTCTGAGAATTAGCCGTAACATTAAAGGGAAAGCCTATTATTAAATTAGCTTTGTGAGCTCGTTCAGCAATTTCTTTATTAATATCTGCAATAAAGGCTTCAGCTAGCTGTTCTTACTTTTATTTTTATTTTTTGACAACCCATATCTATTTACATTGAATGGAACGGTACTCTAATCAGCATATTTTACCGAATAAGGACTCCAATCAACATCTTTTTACCCTCTTTAATTTTTTTGAAAAATTCATTATCAAAATTGCATCGTAAATAGCAGGTTCAATCACACTATCATGATCACTAAGTTCAGGAAGTTCATCAATACAATTTTTGAAAAAAATTTTTTTCTTCCTACTCTATCAACAATTCAGCTTCACTATTTGTTTGTTATAGTTTCAACACCCGTTAATTTCCTCACTTATTATTAAATTCACTGTCAGCTTTCCACTTTTAACTTTTAAAGCTACTTTTGTAGAACCATTTATTGTTAAGAGCAAGGACATTCTTACTTAATTTTGTCTCTAGGATAACGGGATGAACGTAAGAAAAACATGATGTTGCAAATGTAATAAGATAGCCAGCGCTTGCGGTTTAGTATTAATATTAATATTAATATGAATATTACGCGTAAATTAAACATCGTAATATAAAGCCTGATTGGCCGACAGAAATTAGTGTGTTGATTGGTCAATTAAACACGTGTATAAAATATTGAGTCACCTTGTGACACACTAATTCCAACATTCTTGCGACCATGAGCGAAAGGTATTTTACTGCCGTTGTCCGAGAAGAGAATAGTATTATGGATTTGTCAGAAATTACGATCTTAAAGAGCTAAATTTTGATTACTTGAATTAATAAAAGATCTTTCCTGATCACTCTTGATTGCCAGCACTTACTCCACAATCGATATCTAGCATTGTAGATGTAGATGACTCACAGCAATTCGATATTGTAAACTGCTATAAAGGCTTTTTGGAGGCCAATCCAGTAAATTTCTTGTCAAATTTATTCATTTTTACCTCTACACTTGGGCTGCAATCTAACACTGCTTTTCACGTCTCTAAATCAGGATATTCCAATGCCGATAGCAGCTATAGAATCTTTAATCGAATTGATTAAGCACAGCAAAGCGACGACACTTTCCGAATTTATGAAATCTCTTGAGGAAGGAAGTGACTTATTGAAGAGCTCTACACGAAATCCGATCTCCCTTTCCGCGGGGACAGACTTATTTCTGAGATTTGTCACCCGGACATCTCATGATGTTACGGTTAGTGATGATGTATAACGTGTCGTGGAGTGAGATTTATAACAGACTACTAATATGTAATATGGTTTGCTGTATAGAACCTTGATGCGTGTAAAGAGCATCTAATGGAAAGTGGCAAAGTCCTCGTGGAGAAAGCAATTGCAGTTAGACATAAAGTGGCGGAATTGGGTGTTCAATTTATAAAAGATGATGCCGTAAGTTGTATAGTTATTTACGTTAATCCGGCTGTACGATATGTATGAGCGGCGAAGTCTTATCAATATAATTGCTTTTAGGTAATACTTATTCATTCATACTCGCGTGTTGTTATGCAATTGCTGCAGCGTGCTGCAGCATGTAAGAAGAGATTTAAAGTGTACGTCACCGAATCAAGGCCTAGTTCACTAGGGTAAGTTTTTATATTAAATGTGTCTTATCCATTTTACTTATTATATCAATTTCTAATAAACTTCTCTCAACAAATTAGTCTGCGGTCAGCCAAAACACTGCGCAAGTCAGGCATCCCAGCCACTGTGATACTAGATACGGCTGTTGGATATGTCATTGGCAAAGTAGATGCGGTTTTCGTTGGGGCAGAAGGCGTTGTCGAGAATGGTGGCTTGATCAACGCAGTGAGTGGATTGACTTTTCTCGTACGTTAAGTAGAATTTTGGTAATACTTTCTTTACTTATGCGAACGTTTTGCAAGATCGGTACCTATCAGTTAGCCATAGTTGCCAAAGCTGCCAACAAACCCTTTTATGCGGTACTTGAGAGGTAAGCGCAGTATCTAAACACTAGCTGTTTTCGATATAGCACTATTAGCGATAGCTAATATACTTCTTTGTTCATCCATTAGCTACAAATTTCTTCGTCTATTTCCTCTGAATCAATACGATCTTCCAACACATACACCAGAATTGCTATCATTCCCAGACTTGGATAATCGATTCAGTAACATAATCGGCCGCATGAAACTAAACGATAATCACGGGAACAACGTCGACCAGGATGAAACAGACGAAATTGAAGATTATGAGGTGACTTATCACAAAGTCTTTGTTTGTGTTTATAGTCGGATTTATAATCAACTTAAACGGCTCATGTTTTTATTACCTTAGTCGAACAATCCAACGGTAGATTATACTCCACCCGAATATATCACTCTACTTTGTACAGACTTGGGCGTTCTAACGCCATCAGGTGTCAGTGATGAATTGATCAAGTTACATTTATATTAAGCAAGCAGACGACTTTTGATTAACTAATGCTATACCAGCGAGAACGGTACTCATAGTTTATTGCGAAGTAGTCAATGAAGAAAGATTTGAAGAACCTTCAATGTCAACTTACACATATTTGGAGGTCTTATTTGACGATAATTGATAATATATAATAAAAAATATGAACCAATCTTTACAGAACATAGAAAGAATATGATTCAGTTAGACATTAGCAAAGTGTATGCGCATGAATCATCAATGATGACTTACGCGCATTTTTCTCCAAACTTCCCAAAAAGCATTGCTTTGCCGTTGCTTCTGTAAGATGTCACTTCGTTCCGAATGCCCCCATTCTAGTGTGAAATAGTTAACAACAAATTAAAAGGGCATTATTCAACTCGTTATAGACTGTCTCTACCTCTAATATTTTAGTTCTTACCTCGCATTCACTTTACTGAACCAAATTAAAATCCCATCTGTATTCGTTTGACCCAAAGACAAGATATGTTACCACGGCAGCACTTGAAGCAAACAAAATTGTTAAAAGTGACGGATTGTTTTGCTTTTTATGCAATTCAACCGAGCGTCCTTTGGTACTTGACTCGGTCACTAAAGACTGGAGTAACGATGTAAGTGACATCGGGTTTGTAAGAATGGATCAGCAGATTTAATATACGCATGGTGAAGATCTCTGCGTCCCCTTTTAGTTGCCAAATTTGTTATTACGTTAAAATTTGTTAACATTATTGTGTTGGGATTGACGCACTCATGCCACGGAGAAAACCAAGACGGTCATTAATATCGACGTTGCTACGGACGTGAAGAATTTTCTTAAACTGCAATTCATAATTACCGGTGGAAATACGATTTTTGTTTATGCTGAATAAGTTGTGTCTTATTCAAATCACATCTCTCTAATTAGCTTAACTAGTAATTTCTCTGTAAAAGTTTCTCATTTCTGCTTCTTAAGAGCATTTTCGAAAATATTGAAACGCATCACATAAATTCATAATTTGATTATAAGGCGTTAATTGGTCACTATAACTTGCAGGACGCATCATATTCTAACAAATTATGCTGAATATCTCTAATGTATCCCATGTCAAGCCGAATGAATGCCACACGTATCGATACAGCTCTTTCTTCAGATATAATACAGATTTCAGTAAACTTTTACATTAATAAACGAGCATTGTATAAAAACTGATTATTGTAACATTGACGCGACTGCTCATTACAATTACGATTGTCTGCATAATTATTGCCTCCCGATCAAGAGGATAGCTGGGAGCCATATGCGCAATGTTTTTTGTCATTTTAAAACTTGCAATATCACTTTCCTAAGCAGGGAAATAATCGGAATAATTAATTTGCCAATAATGACGTGCTTCTCCAAACAAGATGCGGTAGATCAAGAAAAAGGACAAAGTTAAATCAAACTCACAGACATACTTAACTAACGAACTAAATATTTATTGATATGTTACGTACATGTACACACCCATACCATATACACCAAAATTGTACTAAATTGAAAATAACATGCATGTATAAATAATATAACATATTCTTAGACGTAATACATCGGAAAACGACTAGCGAACTCTGGTTTAGTCATGTGCAAACGTCCATTAAGATGCGATCGTGCTCTCTTTGCTGCACAATGTGCGTAGTAAGTAGGCGCAGGAATAGAAACTGCTCTGGTTGATCGCTGAAAGTTGTAGCACAGCTTGTTAGTAAAGTCCTGAATCTCGTCTACCTGAAATTTATTCTCATCGAAAAGGACATGGTAATGACATGGGCGGGAAGTTCCCTGAAGACTAGAATGAGAGGTAAGATAAAAATCAAAGAGGTACGGATGGGTAATTTCTCGCTCGACTATAAGTCCAGGTTTCACATTTCCTTTTCTGTCGGCATCCCTTGGATCTGTGGGATAAAATCGAGTGTGGTGTCTTTTGCCAACAACAATATATGTAATTGTCGGTTTATAATCCTGCTCCACCTTGGCGCACGCCGCCTTAATATAAGGAAGCTCTTTATCCAATGCCAACGGTTTAAATTGACTTTCGCTGATACCGTCTCTGAACATAATAATGACTTTGGGCAACATTTTGTTGATACGCTTGAATTCCTGTAAGAGTTCGACTACCAAGTCGGTCATAGTATCAATTTCTTCTTTACCACGACCAGTCTTTTTGCCAGTAGTTGGTTCTTTGTATTGTTCTACGTGTCTCTCTGCATACCGAGCAGCATATCTGTCAACAGATCCTACAACTGCTGCAATTGATGGCATGGTTGAACCAGGCTGTGGATGAGTGACATCAGCACCAATAAGCATCATAGGGACTTTATCGATTCGAGGGAGATTGACGGACGAGTTTGTTCCATTGAGTTTTAGGTTAAGTTTCAGAGCGACGTTTGCAAGATATTGCTTATTTATCCTCATAATATGTGGTGCTTGAACACACTGAGACAGGATCCCGACTTCCGTATCCATGACTCGCTTAACAAGATTGTATTGGTCGGCGTTCGCTGTACGGTTACGGTTTTCATCTTCAACGATGAATACAACCAGTTGGGGCAACCCAGCATTTGATTTCTTTGCATCCTGAAGGATTCTAATGATCTCGTCACGAGTCTGTTTGTCGTTCCGCCATCGGATAGACGCGACTCTTTGCTGAAGATTTTGTGCAACTTTCATACCTTGGACTCGGGCTTGATTGGCTAAATCACGGAGAAACGTTCTGGCTTGCTCTGAGAATCTATCTGGCAAAAAGGAAATGGCAAGCCAATTGCGCAATTCCTCGCCGGGCTTGATAAATTGAACGTCACGAAGATTCCATGCGCCATCGTCAGGTTTCGGTCTGACTGTTGCACCTTGTTTAGATGATGGCGAATACATAATTTCTGGCATTTTCTTGAAATGACCGGGTACAGAGGCCATCTGCATATTGGCAGATAAACCGGCTAATCGAAGCAGTTTGTCGTGGTTGAGTGATAATACGTTCTTAATACCATCTAGGATAATCGATTTGTTATCGTTAGGGCGCTTGGCGGTGATTTTAATCATATTAGCGCGTTGCTCTCCGGTCAATTGTTTGCCTTGATAGCGCTGACCCTATGATTAAGAAGAGGCCATCAGAAATCTTCTTTGCTAATAACAGCTTTGTTAGAATGCTTGAAAATATGTTACCTCAACGATGCCACAGCATTCAATCGGGATCAGGTCCTTTCTCGAGCCAACGGTTTCGATCATATGGTAAGATTTGAGTGTCATGTTATAAGCTTCCTTGAAATATTCCGCAACAGTCTCCTCCTTTCCAGATTTGTTGTTCATGAACTTGTATTTATCTGCGGTTACGGTAGCAAGTTTAGCGACGGTATATTTTGTCTTGCAATCCGGACGATGAAGAGGACGGACTTTGATATGCTTCAAGACACTATTTATATTTTCGCGCATATTATTTTCAAGTTTGGCTGGAACTTTCTCGCAATTTAGGAATCTGCACAACCACGTAGCCAGATCGACTGGTTCATAAACAGTAGTGTAGGTGACATTTACATTCGCAAATAGTTTTCCTATTTTTTAGAATAGAGAAATCAACACATATTATTACAAGTTCAACTCACAACCTTATAGTTAACCCAACATGTGGATAATTTTCAATTTACCTTTTCCACCACCTTCTCCTGGTCGAACACTTGCGAAAATTCCCTGCCACAAGTCCACACCCCCTCCAAGCTGACTCCTGTTTTCGGGAACGAAGATTGATTCACCAAATTGTACGTATCGTAACGCGGGATTGTGATGCAAAAAAGCATTGAGCATTTTCAGCCCCAAGTTGTTGAAAAAAGTCCATTCGAAAGTGTCACCCAACAAGACGACTTTCAGATCATCAAGCGAGATTGTTGGCTTATTGTTGTTTTCTCTGATATCAATGTAAAACTCGTTTGGCTTGCCGGCACGGTCGTGGTCATCTTCCAACTCGATGAGCTCACTGGCTTGATTGTTTCCCCTGAGAGCTAGTTGTCCAGTTGTAAAGACATTAGGGCCACCGTCATACGCAACGCCAACGTTTCTGAAAAAGTCGTCCTGATGTCTCTTTTGAAACGTGGCAAATATATGTCTTCGAAGACGTTTGTTATTATTAGATTCACCGGTAAGAGGTTCTGTGCGCGCTGCTTCGCCTTCGCGCATGGAATACCGCTTAAATTCGACGGTATACTGATGATATGTGGTCATGTTTGGATCCGTTTTTAACTCAAACATGTTTGTCAGCACCCTTGTCTTGCGGTCCTTGGAGCCCTGTGGCCCCTCATCACCAAAACCAGGGCGTTTATATGATGCAGTTTGCTCCTTGGGAGCGTGTTGGTTAACTGATACTTTAGTAGCCATGAGATCCAATATAGTATATTATACGAGTTTCGATCTGTTGACAGGTTACTGCAACGGTTCGGAAGTCCGTTGAAATATAGAGTGTGTAAGTATTCCGGGTTATAATATAGTTTGAGTAGGACTCCCGCACTTGCACACGCTGTAATTCAGTATTTAAGTTACGTGGTCAGTAGTGGGGGGGGACGAGAGAATGGTTTGATAGTGAGCAAGCCTCTATATACAGAGGGGGGGGGGTGTCCCCAATTTCAGTAACCAATAATACGCGGGCTGAAAATTTTTCACTATCCATCATAAAAGGTATGAGAATGAGAGACAATCGGTAAGACATTTCGACGCCCACATTCGATACACAAACATTCTTTTGCAGAATGATCTGCAATTGTCCCACTGCTTAAGGATGCTTCTTTGAACAGCACACAAGAGACACATTATCTATATCAAAGTATTACGGCGTGTGCAAACGTATACAATATAGCAACCTACGCGAGTATGATCCGCATAACATAATGTAGGACATAGGCGCCAGTGCCAACTATTTCGCGAATTCGTAATTAATGAATGAAAATTTTAGCTAGATATGTAGGACTGTGTGTTACCTGTTCTCAATCATCGGCGTTTATATAAGAATTATAACTTGGTTATAGGAAGCGGTTTCGAGCGCTGCCGTGTTGCATGACAAATCAATTCCTTGTTTCCACAAACGGAGACTCTCTCTGTCAGGAATTTACACGTTTCTCGCAAGTTACTTTGACAGCTGCATGAAAAATTTTATCGCTAGCAATCCCAATATCAGTAGTGATCATCAATTCAAAAGTTTACTGTATATTTTATATTGTCTATGTATGGCGCAGTAATATCGCAAAGAAAATTTGTCGATTACAATACGAACTGTTTACTCTTTAGAGCGTAATATTTAACTATTTTCATTACGATATAACATGCATTGGGAAGTTATAACAAAGCTCGGAACAGACCGCGCAGACATTTCACTACGTGAACCAAAAATGGGAAATCAACTTTATAATAATATTGAAAACAATGAGAGGCACGAATATCATTAACCATACAGATGACTCTTATTTTATGTAAACCCCCCCGAACAGTACTTTTATATCAGCAGCACGAACACTACTGTTACGGCCAAGCCGAATAGATAATTAAGTCATGTGATAAAATCTTCAACTTAATTTTAATAGTAATAGTGTTGTACGTCAGATGTCAATTCCGAAGTAATAGTAACATATGTCAGATCAGAATTATTCAATAAACAAGTAAATGTGGCACCAATTTCATCATGACTAAATTTTGTTTCCACAAGAGAACAGCTGACCATTGCCCAACTTATTGTCAATTAGATGTATGAGATTGGAATTTTTATTCTGCTTTATGCTGCCTAGACATAACCTTTTGCAAACACAAACAGATGAGTGGGAACAACATAATTATGTTGTTCCCACTTAGTCTAGGTTATTCCCACTCAATGACGATGGTGTCAAGATTTGATCGTCACGGCACATGACGACGGTGTCAAGATTTTGTCGTCACGACACATACCAACCTGTTATTTCCACTTAGTCTAAAAAAAATGTATACAGATTTAATGTTTCTAATCGATTTCGATTATAAGATACTCCCCGATTTAGGTTAAGACGTACCGTCATTCGAGTGACGCGTTTTCTATTATAACCCAAATTCGATAACGTTATTTGTATGCTAGTTTGGTGATCGTGGCTGATTTCTGTCATTAAGTTATATGTTAATTATTAAATGCCGAGTTAGCCTTATCGCGAGTTTGACGAACCGATTGCAATTGTGCATCATTTGTAGAGGCGTATAGCCAGAGTATATGCTATCTAGTTCGTTATATATACGCTATCACGTAAATGCTAATGCTATCATATATATGCTATCAAGCTATGCTATATATACGCTATCTGGTTATGCTATGTCTCGAAGAGACGCCCCTAAAGGGCCCGATTAATGCGACCAAATATGTATACTCAGTATATCACGATAATGCTATCATGTATATGCAATCGGGCCATGCTATCAA
>CAJVPJ010000845.1:0-15663 GCA_910592205.1 Paraglomus occultum | reverse complement strand
TGCGCCAGAGGAATACAAGAAACTTGCCGAGCGGTGTTGTGATGCTGATCCTGATAAGCGTCCAAAGGATGGATGGACACTTTACTTGGAAATTCGCAAAATTATTAGAGGCGTGGAAAAGGATAAATTTGGTGACAACGTGTGGAATACTGTTTATTATAATGATGTGAAGCCATTATCACGTCACGAGAAAGAGAGTAAATATTCCAGCACACTCTTACCTACTGGAGCTTCAGCTGCAGGTACAGTTACGTATTGATACAAATAAAGCTAATTACATATTGCAATGTTAACACTTCCATTTCTTACAATTTTAGCAACTCAAACTTTTTTTGAATAAAGCTCGTAATTTATGGTTTACTATTATTGCAGTTTATTATTATTCAAAGATTCGAATTATACGATGTGCTTTTACATATGTCAAATGGATGAGTTAACAAGACACTGAGATAAAGTCATGTTTACCATTACCGGGCAGAGTATTAAAAAAATAAGAAAATTATTAATTAAACTAGAGTTATAAATGGTTAAGAGACTTCGCCTCTCTTCAATTTTATAATTACTTTATTCTTGCTTCATGGCTAATTTTTTGAAGGACTCATCAAATAATTAATCAGACTGACGTGTTTAACAGTGTATGTTTGATACTGACTTTATAAAGGTTTCAGAAGGTATGGATTTTATGCAAATAGATGAAGTTGCATATTGTTATGGGACCCGACGGCGCACTTGAGCAGTTTGAAATATTATGACAGTTTGGAATCTATGTCAGATTGTTCATTCCAAATGGACAAACCGCAATAATAGAGACAATCAGGCAACGACATTATCAAAGTGTTTTATTAACATTACGATATCAACCCTACATACGTACAGTATGAACAACTGGGTTTTTTATAAAGCTATTTTAAAGTTGTAGGTTTTAGCATAAAAATAAATAATCTATATAAGTGCAAGTAGCTTGTAGTATTACTGACTTGTATTACATCATTCTATTATATTGTTCGTATACACTTGAATCTCACCTCATGACAATAGTATACACGTAACAGATTACGGTTCGCTGATTGCGGCAGTTAAACTACTTCATAACGTTGTTGCTGTCATATGCAACCATATCTCTGTCTGATCCCCAAACCTCATTCACATACATTGAAAGTTTATTTCGAAGACTTTGCATGGCATGTATTAGTATCACTGCCATAAAGAGAATCGTACAAACACAAGTGATCGAATAAAGTTTATGCTCATAAAAACTGCTGATGCGAAATTTAGGAAGAATAGTGTAAATGATGCTCAATTATCTTTAAATATTCGCATAACAATTCATGTAATTGAAGAGTTCATACAGTATAGTATTGATTAATTTAGATGTTGATTCGTAAATCGACATAGAATAATCATCAGGTTATATGATTGGCGTAAACTTGCTTGATAACTCATCAAGCGGTACAATTACAATGCACAATACATGCTGTCCGTTATCGCTTAATCAAATTCTCTATATAGTAATAGGGATGTTAGTAAATCGAAACTACCAAACGCATGTAATTAACTTTCCGCAATTATTACAATCACTTTGTATTTGTATGGGTGTTCAAATTTGCAATGTGTTTGCATCAATTAAGGAATCACGAATAATGGGATAAATTTATTAGTTCCATGACTTCTTCACGGAGAGAAGGGCCATTGGGAGTTTTATAAGATACAGAAACATCCGACTTTAACCCATGTGGTTCGAAACACGATTAAATGTTTCCAAAACCTTGCCAATACGTCCCAGCTAATATAAACTTTACAAAGCTGTCATTCAACAGACCCAATATTTTATATCATGGACAGAAATTTTACGTACACAACTTTGCCATAAGACGTCAAACATAGGATTAACTATACTATTTAAAAGTTTTGCTCGCTTACGTTGATAAGTACAGGGGATTACATCGGATCGCAGAATCCATATCGAGAATAACAATGGTAGAATTGCCTCTTAGCAACCATGTAATACTTGTCATCATACTTGGTAAACCTTTTAATGAGTTTGTTGCGACTCACAAACCATTCTGAATGTATTGTCTTCATTATTGTGCTTGCGGGTTAAAAGTGAGTATGTTCTGAAAAACTCATACACAAATGTTGGAGTACAGGTTTCATCACTTCCAAGTAATAGGAATATTATCATCGTTTCATCCACCGTTTGCTTGCGAATAGACATTGTCAATTTGAGTTAGCTCAATGGTTGATTATCCGAGCAACTAATTAATTCAAGTGTGTAATATCTTCATCTACACAATAAACTAGATTGTCAATTGCTGGATTAGTTGACTCTTTTTAATTGAACTGTTTTCAAGCGAAGGCCATAAATATATCATGTTACACATTTTCGCAACTTATATTGTTACAACAGTTGCTTTATAAAAGGGAAGCGTATCAAATTATGATAAGGTTTAACCCTGACAATGTTATGCAGGGAGAGGATGATCGCGTTTACTTTCTTAGGATTCCATATTTCCATATTTATATTCACATGCAGTATTGAGACACGTGACGTGCCAGTTATACTTGGAAGTATTTGTAGTGGTAACAAATCCTATAATCTCAATCATGTTATTGCCACCACTAAACAAGATGCCCAAGAGTTTGGGGGGTTTTTTTTTGAAAATCTGCAGGTACAAGAATACTCAACCATGCCAAAAATTATATAGTTATCGATATGTATTTGTTTTTACATTTCTCGTTTTATTTATATCGGATATAGTAATTAGGAAAGATTGATAAATATATATAAATAAGCTAGTGAAATAACTTTAATCAACATCGCTGCATCCTTCCATTGGTGTCTATACTACTAAGTAAACTACTTTCTATTCTCGCAAAAGTAAACCAGCCATGAGATAAGTAAGTGCTCTCTCTGCTCTCTCCGCCTCTATTAGACAATTTGGACATATATCATAATCACACCGTTCACATCGAAGCCGTTTCCCTGTATACAATTGTTTGTCTTCATCACATCTCCATGGATCTTTTTTATTTGTGTATCGCATTGGATGATCATTTGGACAGGTGCTGGTTGGTTTACACGGGCGGCCTGACACGCAATGGCTATGGCATGCATTAAAATCGCATTTGGCGCAATGATAGTCAGACATCTATGTATGTAAGAAACGTTATCGTGTACGTTAGTTGCCTGTTTACAAACTAACAGCATAAAAGCTCCAACATTAAAAAACTTACCGTTGTCGGACCGTTCTTTCCGCACACGTCACACATCCATTGTCCCAACCTATACTTTCTCAACTCATGTCCCTCAAAACATTGTGCTCTGCTCGATATTTCGTTCATGGATGTCGACATGTCTATCAGCAAAGCGTAATCAATAGCAACGTTGCTGAGTCTTCTGTGTTCTTGAATTTCAGCCCATGATGCGGAAACGTTGCCGACAGAAAGTGCGTTGACGGAAAGCGAGAGGGAAGTGGTTACTTTGTGAGCAAGAGTTATTAAAGCTACTTCGAGAAGAAGGAAATCTTTGACATGTATGTAGTCAAATCTACCAACGTCGGCCATCTGATTTTATTAAATATATGTAAACGTGCGGTTATTCAGTAAAGTGACTGGCAAAAGCTTTCTTATGCCTTTTGCTTCGTGAGAAACAAATGACGTTAGCAAGCAGTGTTTGCGAGAAAACTAATGACGTAAACCAAACTTTGGAGAAAAGAAATATTTACCTGTTGCAACCTAGTTGAATTTACACCGTCTCCCACCCCGACAACAAACAAAAAGTTACTTTCTTCTCTTGTATATAAACGATAAACTTCTTCGGCACATTGCCTAGCACTTCGTGTACTACAGTTATCGTCACCATCAGTCACGACGACTAGAATCCAAGGACGAGTGCGGTCAGCCCTCCGACGGAAAATTCCCACGACGACATCGTATATGCTGTCATAAAGACGAGTTTCACCAGCTGCCGCGTTTCTTAAAGAGTTGAGGGAACGATGAAGCCTATTTTCGTCGGAAGTAAAGTTCTAAAATTTGGTACATGTATATGTGAATACGTATAATCGAGAAGATTATTATAATTTTCTTTAAAGAAAAAAACAGAGCAGGCGAGGTAAGATTATAACATTATTCCACCAAAAATGGAATTCGATACTCTACCTGCCTAATGGCCAAAGAGTCATTAAACGTTGTGATGCATCCGTTGTCCAAGCCATCACGATGTAGAGTTGTTACGAGTTCATTACTGGCTTTTATAGCACAATCCAGCCTAGTTTCCATTCTTTTTAATTACGGTTTTGTCGGTTCAGTAAAAAGTAAAGTAGTATTCAGTTGTAACTAATAGAAAAGGTAAACTACTAAAGTATCAACGACTCGAGATCATTTATAGTATTGTGGTTATACATACATTTACCTTGACGTTACGCAGAGAGCGCTTTTGTACAGACAATGAGGTATTTGTTTTATTACTTTCAATTCGGGTAACCCGTGTGCAACGATTAGGCTGAACCATAGAATACATTTCGAAACTCGTTGTCACATTATTCTTTGAAATAATTCCCACTTTGGCGTGGAATCCCGTTTCGACTAATTCTTTTATGATATTACAAACGCAGAATTACGAAAGCTGTTTTGCTTTCAGAGCAACATTTTTTTCCTATTTCGGATTTCTGTGTTGCCAGGTGCAACGTTCCATCGCTTCGTTTTCAAATTCTAAATATATAAATGCGTCAACTCGTCCATTATAAACACATGCAATAGTAAGGAATTAAATATTGCGCAATCCAATGGTAATAAACAAGATACCAAAAATAAATTGGCGAGACACACATGTATGCAGTTGAACAGCTATTTAATGGTCGGAAATGTTTACATGCTCATGCGAAAATTCTTTGTTCTTTTTGCGACAACAATGTTTCAATAATTAACGACATACATATACAAGAGAGTCGAAAGAAGAAAAACTCTTCCTTGGCAATATGCATTATTTAATATTTGTTACTTAACAAATGAAACTAGTTTTTGCATGTTACTCATTCATTTCGACAAGCAAAAACGCTTCCTGATGCCAATATAGAAGAAACTATTGATATACTCTTATGCGTCTAATTGTTGTTTAGGTAAGCCTTTGTGAGTTACATTTATAAGAGTTGTTTGGGTTACTAATCATCAAGGCTGCCACTTCTTCTCATTCACGACCAATATAGAATGTTAGTGACGTATTCTTGTCATCCACTGCGCCAATTCGATATCAGGAGCACAACCTAAATCTGGATTTACCGAGGACGCTTTTCTGCATTTGGATTTGCCGATGACATCAACCTGCCAGCGAAAAATAACACAATTGCGCAAAACGCTCTCGCAATTGTAAACTAAATGTATAAATAGGTAATTAACTAGTGGAACATTAGAACGGCATGTAACCATAAATGGTTGTATAAGCCAACATTATCTTTAGCTTTGTAGCTTGAATCTTGAGAATCTGAAAATTTCTTCGACACTTGTACCAATCATATTGGAGCAACCATAAAATTGTGGTTCTAGAACTGCTGGGTAGACTAATCCTGTCCATCAATTCTCGTAACTGGCAAACACGATTGTTAAGTATAGTCATACCCCGTCATGTATCCGCTTTTGTTTAGGCTCAAAGTGGAGATATAAGCGCATCGGGATAAGCAAAGGGTAGGTATGCATATTCTATAAGGACATTTGTTTTTATAAAGGTTGGGAGTCGGATATAACTGGGTAGAAATGTAAACGGGATACGAGGGTATTACCAATAAAACGTTTTTGTATGTATTACAATCTTTTTTGATAATCCGCTGATTTGGAAAGTAGAAGAACGTCGGCAGGGTCGGAGATATGCTTTATATCGATCGGTTAATTGAGAGAATTGTGAGTATATTAGACCAGAAATAAAACCACCGACTATATTGATGATTTACGCACGAATGGAGGTTAACCAAGCCTTGATTGAAAAAGCCATTACTGTACGCTCATTCCGCGCAATAGTTGGCTCGACAATACTCTACTTTCAAGCAATATACGTGTAATTACTGAACAAGTTAACTAGTACGACTATAATGTTTAATTAAACCGTGACTAATTCTGATTAAAAATAGAGTCTGAGAAATTATGACTTTAGCAATACTTACAGTTAGCCCATAATTCAAGATGCAATTAAGTATCTCAAACACAGATGCAACAATTGATTAGAAAGTAGCCTTCTATGTTTACGGCTGTATAGAAGTAAAGAATGTCGAGAGCAAAAAACAAAGCCATTTTACATAGACTATGTTGTAAGGTATTCCACACGACGACAAATTAGAAACGTGTTTGAAAGTATGTGAATTTTACAAGAAAACAAACGTTCTGATACCTGAAGCATACTAGTCGAGCTTTACAAGATGTTTTTATAGGTTTGTAGACTTACCTAATGAATCAGATGATTTAATGTTGAGAAACTATACTATTTTGCCGCCGCCGCAAATCGTATTGATGTATTCAGGTCAAGAACACCACCATAGACCATAACCTGGTCGTTAAATAAGCTATTAACGTAATACGTTATATGTTCAGTTAACTGAACGGTTCTCAACTACTGTGTTTCTAATTAATTCAATACATTCCAATACATTAAAATGGTTTATAACATAACGTAGTAATTATAGTATTTCTCGTGCATAAGTATACGGGAGCGTTCATTTCACCGACAAGATTTCTCTAACGATTATTTCAAACTTATCCGTTTTGGTAGTTTTTGTCGATATGATGAACCGGACACCTTGTCTATTAGCAGGTAAAATTCAGGGTAGAGAAGCATAAAAGCACATTGGACAATATACTCGGTCAACACAGGATAGGTTTGTTTATATATATATATATATCCTTTAACATCGGTTGATTCGTTTACGATGACCACAACTGCATTACGCATGTTGTGCTTGTCTCAGTATGATATGCTTAATGAAGATCCCTTATACAACCAAGTCCCAGCACACAAGCAGTTAAAACCATAACGCCACTTGCAACTCTGCTTTCCGCTTATTCGACATTTGTTTTGAACTCTGATTATAATAAAGTTTTATTGTCGTGGAAGAGCGACAGTGTTCACTACATAAGGAATTAGGGGGGGAGTATTTATTCAACGAGTGATTCGCTCAACTAATAAGATAACTGTCAAACAGTAACAATGGCATGCATGGCGATAATGCGTCCGTCATAGTCGATCGTTAACCGAATATGTACGTCAGACGAACACGTGAATGTCAATATCTCACTTAGAGCGCACATGAAAATTGAACAGCAAGTCGTTCTTTACTTCTTCGTATTACAAGTCATAAGACTGAAAAGCCAAAGGTTTCAATGTGAGATGACATGATACCTTTGTCGGCTAGGAATCTAGTCAAGGTCTGCGTTATTACAAAAGTGTTTCCCCAACCAACCATCACATTAAACTGTTTGGGTTACCCTGTTTCTATTCATTTTGACAGATAATAACCCCTTAATCGTACTATTTAACCTGCCAAAAAACCTGGCCTGTACTACAATGATGAAACTCGTGTACACCCCTGACCAATAGATAACAAACCAAAGTGAATGACATCTGAATTTGCGCCAATGAGATAAAATTTTGGATAGAGTTTTTGAAAAAGAGAATCGGATTAGAAAACCGTGCATATATAAATAGAATAAACGTATCAGATGTTCAAAGTGATTGTCAACACAGTTACTACAAAAATATGCAGCAAACGCTGATCGACACAAGTTTTGTGCTGTGTGTGACCATGGATTATATTTTAGCAAGCACTTCCGCACATCTCATCCTTGTCCACTACGTAGCCAAATTCATCGCAGCATCGAAACATGACGACTAGTGGTAAAGCGGCAAACTTACCTATACTTTGTGTTGCACAAATAGTTTATGAATTGTCTGAAAGCAGCAGAGACCTTTATTCCTGTCTCTTTGTTAATCACATTTGGTGCCGATGTGCTATCGTTTATCTATGGAAGACACCGTTCTATTGGAGTGGATCCAAAGCAGAGAGAATGCTCGACAAGTTTTTAGCCCTCTTGCCAGAAAAAACGCTCGACGATTTGTCAGGTTCACTAGGAGTGAATATACCTCCGCAAAATACGCATCCGTTTTTCAACTATTTGAGCTTTGTCAGAACAATGAAAATGCAATATTGCTTGACCGCAGTAGTGCGCTATCTCGGTAAAACGAAACTGGAGGAATGCGGACATTTGCTGCTTCTAAGACTTTGCAGAGGTATGGTCAAGCACTGTCCCTCCTTAGCGGAAATAGATATGACACAGCTCGATTGTGATGAAGAATATGACGAAGCGAGCGACACTACTTATGATATAAGCTATTCTCACCAGGAATGGCCGCATGAGATGTGGAACATTTTCACTACAAAACGCACAAATTTTAATCGACTGAGACGATTTGAAGTTGGCCAAATGTTCCGCCCAGACATTTTAAATAGTGCCGCAGAAAAACTAAAAAAGCTCGATTTTTTCAAAATCGATGTGTCTGGTTGCACGACATTGACGGACGCTAATCGATGGTGTGACGCAATCAGTAAACTTATTTGTCAGCAAGAAAAATTAAAAGCTGTATCCCTATCTCTTGATTTTCAAAGTCATGGGGTCAGTTCAAAACCAGTCTGGCAAGCTTTATATAGCCAAAAAGACTGTCTCAAAAAAATCAAAATCACACATTTGTCATCATATGACATACTTGCTTTTCTCGGCCGTTTTACAAAACTTCGTTATGTCAAGCTAAAACATTGTAGTTTAGATCCGCCATGTCCTTTGCAGCTACCATCAAACGCATTCTCTCACCTTTATACTCTAAAATTATGTGGCGTAAAAATTAATATTTTTGGTTTTAATGCCATATTAGGGAATTTGAAGGAAAATTTAACGACTCTGTCTATAAAGCAAGTTTGCGACCCGGACCAGACATGTTATGCTGAAACATGGAAATCCTGTGCAACAAGTACACCCAAGCTTGTCAGTCTGGAAGTTGATATATGTCTACAGAATTCCATTACATTTATGCAAGCTGTTCTTCCATTATGGAGACACTTGAAAGATTTATCAATCTTTATTTGTAACATGCATGCTTGTCACCAAGATGACGAAATATCAACAACAATGTTGTTGGCACTTGGTATGAATCTATCACCATCAGTAACATGTCTCAAATTGGAAATTCATTATAAAATGTCTTTGGAAGGTTTGACCACATTTTTATCAAACTATACAGAAAATCTTGAATCCTTCACTCTTAGCATCAATTTGTGTGATGATACTTACCTTGATTCATTAGTAGAATACATGAAATTTGATTTAAAAAATATTTGTTTCAATGACAAGTTTAGTGTTTTTATTGAGATAAAAAATTGTTTTCAAGGTTTGAGTGAATATGTATATAATAATAGTAATAATATTATAGGATATTTTTAATATGTTAGATACATACCATAACACGTTATGTAATCTATGATAATAAAAAAGTTCATAATAAATAAGCAGTAGTGCATTATATATAGTAATTTGTAAATTTTATCAAGGTAGTCATCATTACTATCACTTTGCTTAATTAATTACATTCAAGTCAAATAAATACGAGAAAAAGTACAATATTAATATCACGTTTGCTTTGTAATTTACAGAAAACTTAATAAAGCAGACACAATAATTCGATTATAGTTTGCTAAATTTACCATTGTGTCTGTCACATTAACCAAGAGTTGATGCTACCCGCAGAGTGTAGTTGCAAGGATTGATGTGACATTATTGACTAATTCTTTGTTGGTAACTTTTATACAAAAACGACTCTGGCTATTTACGGAAAAGCTTACCCATTATAATTAGTTGCTTGGTTTTTATTACGCGTCTCAAATAAATAAAACTGTAAACAAACTTTTTCAGATTGTTCGAACGATGCAGGTTTTTATTAGTTATCTAATATTCAGAAGTAATAACATTCTTTATATAAAATATTATTTATCATTTGCGTAACCAAATTATTCTGCTCACGTTTTCAAAGTTTTTTCCTATTCGCTATCTATGATTAATCATAACATAATATTCTCGTCTTAGTTTATATTAACATTATCATACGATAGATAGCAATAAAATTACGCTATTAACCGTAGAGGTTTAAATTTATCTTGACAAATAACAATTAGAACAAAAAGTTGTTAATTGATATTACCAAATAGACTTTAACTTGTCTTTAAAATCTCAATTTTTCCATGTCGTTATACCATTATCATATAATAACAAACTACTGACCGTAAAAATGTTCGCTAATTGGTTTTTAATTTACAAATTAACGTCTTCTCTATTTGTATAAGGAGAAGTCATTTGCACAAACGTTTGCAAAGTCTCTGTGCCAATTCAACAACATCCCAAACGTCAAAAGTTTTGTCACTAAAAATACTAGATCAATAATCTATTTAATAGATTGTCCTATAAAGAACCAACTTTTGAATTAACTATTGGACAAGATTTTGTCGAGTATGTCTAAATCTCTCGCAATTCCATTGGTTGGTCAAATTTGTATGGCAGCCAATAAAACTGCAAATGCGGATCACTTTCTGCTCCGCTCCTTAATTTTCTAATCTAACCACACTCAAATACCCGTTCTGGTAGTAAACATAATCAATCGTAATATACTGTACTTTCATCATTACATAATACGATTTATTAACAATTACCGTACGTTCTAACATCGTAATTACTTAATACATGCTTTAAATATTTATCATAAAGTGACGTAACATTAATACAGATACAAAAAAAACACGTTTCTGCACTGCTTCTTTTCTCTAAGTTACTTTTATACTTCTATATATACTACTAACTTTCAATATCATTGCCTTTTCACTACTTAATATATTTACTACTGATTCACTTAATCCAAACGAATCTATTATGGATTTTTACGCACTACATTTTTACCATTCAATAATTTTTTGCAAACTGGCACTGTGTCTTCAGTGTCAGAAACATGTCATGTGTTTGGTAACATTGTTCATTCCGAATATCGGCATCTTACCCATTACTTTACTATACTACTGTTCTTCAAAGATTGTATGATATTGAATATGGAAAGTCTTGCTCGTACTGTTGTCGATTATTATCTCCCAGAAGCGTAAAAATGGATTGATTCAATATTCACGAAACATATTCCTTAAGAATTGCAACCGTCTACTACTATCCTTTGTGAACTGTGTTACAACGGATCGCAAGTCACAAAATTTCTCTGGTCATGTGATAGAGGTTGGATCAGCATTGTATGTTGAAGAAATGTTGAGTTAAGCGGTACATAAACGATACATTCTTGCCGTCTTCATTTCTTACCAAAATCAATGTTCTTTCCTTAGGGAGATGAATCAGACTCCGTATAGCTGAGGTCATCTTTCTCTCGAACGCTAGACCATGGAACAACCCTCTTAATCAATATAGCCCAAGAATGCCAGTCAAACTAAAGTTGCGGGGCAGACGTATGGGGACTTTATGACGCATACGGGTTTTCAGTAACTGAGGCGAGTTAGATAGTTGTCCGACGAGGAAGAACTTTGAAAGAATAAGAACAGGGGAATTAAATCGTGTTGTTAGAAGTTCTGGCGAAAACAGCGAGCATTAAGAGTGTTTGGATCCATTCGCTATTGTTTTGCCGACTCATTGTTGATGCATTTTCCTAGTGACCGATAACATTTCGGCTATCGGCAAACGTTATATCATTGGACATTCTCTTTTCAATTCGAGCGATGATATTCAAGTGGAAGACCTTTTTGGCCTTATTCTTAATCAAACAAGCTTTCATGCCGAAGCTGATGAACAGTAATATGATACTGGATCAATTATCATCGATAGTGGACTGAATTCGTAGATGTACAACAGTGCGAGGCGTACGTATTACATGTTGGCTATTTGAAGTGTCGTGGCGAAATAATCGCTATTTTGTGACGAAGTGAGTATGAAGCGACCCGCAGCTAAACATTATAATTTCGCGTCGAAATAGGACACAGACTCAAATGAAATAATTTACAGGAACGGATTTCAATTTAATATTGTTTAGGTACAAAGAACACGTTTCTTGATGCACACTGCTTCCTTTCCTGCTATAATTTTTCCGATATAAAGCAAGTTACTTTTTACTACTAACGTTTCGCTATATATATGGCCTTTTTGCTATTTAATATATTTACTATTGATTCACTTGATCCAAACGAATTTGTTATGGGTTTTTATGCAAGTTTCCTCCTACGTTTTTACCATTCGATAATTTTTTGCAGACTGGCACTTTGTCTTCAGCGCCAGAAACAAATACGTATGCAACGAATATAAACAATACTTTTACAAGTAAACCATTTATTGTATGAAGCATGCCACTCATTACCATCCTTGTTGCATAAAAGAGCGACATGCTGTTAGCAAATTTTTTCCGATTAGTTGGCACTTTTGTCGGGAGACAATCATTTCACCGACAACTATTCAATCGGTGGAATAAATCGGATATATTCACAATTGAGTTTTGTTTTTTCATCGAAAAGAATATTGGCACTCTTCAATTGATCAACAAATTATCCAAATTAACGAGGCGTTGTAACATGTTAAAGTTATAAAGTTCAGATAACTCTCATTTACAACATTTATACTCAAAAAGCAATATACACTGTATGTCGAAATGGCAAGCAATGTACTTTCGCTATATGTATATATTTATTATGTGTGTATCAAAACCAGCACATGACCAATGTACGGCCCAATGAACATAGTAATATTTAACTATCAGTATTATTTAATCGACGCTTAGAAATTACGTATAATAAGTAAATATGCTATCAATCATCAAATTCACGGCGTTCCTGTATCAAAGCACAGCATCCGCAACAAAAATGAGTGCAACAGTCTCCCATACAGCTACCCTAAGAAAAACGAACAAAAGAAAGATTAATTAACAGATTGTATATAAGTTTAAGGAAGACATACACAAAAAAAGTAGAAAGCAGTCATACGTTGATTCCTTTTCTGGCACGAATATCACCGCGCGTCATAATACGAAGACAGCAATTATAGCCTATACACATTGAACAAACGAAGAAACAACAACTTGAGCAAAAACCCGAGCCCATTTTGGCTTTCGTTTCGCCCTGTCAATAAATTTATGTTAGAAGAGTGAGGTGAGACTGGAAAAGAAATAAAATAATTCCATGCCGCATTAGCCTTACAAATGTGATACAAGGGCAACAAAATGTCTTGAGGCAGAGTCCGGGAACAGCGAAGCAACCGAATAGACTTGCTTTCCAACCTCCTTGACTTTTTGGGACAGCTTGCGGTTGGGCTTGAGGTATGCTCATTCCGGGTTGTGGTGTATAGACAGCCTGTTGCACCGGATACTCTTTTGGTTCGTAAGACATGACTACACTCGTTATTAAAGAGTTGAAATTCTTTCGTTTTCAATTGAACAGCAGAGTTGAGAGGGAGAAGAATCGATGAAACACTCTTTCTTTCTTGTTACGCACGGAAGGTCGGTTTTTATAATCAAAGAGATAATTAATATTTATGTTGCACAGTAGTACAAGAAATGCCGTAATGCAATACAAAATATATTTCGTGCGAAGCCCCTTTCTTTTCTCCTTCCCCCCGCTTTCTTTTTCCCTCGTGAGCGATATGCATACAGTGAGTCAAAATAACACTCATTAGGAGGTCTAATCTGTAAAGTCGTAATACTCTCTTTTCCTTTTCCCGCTCCCTCAACACCTTTTTTTTGTAACATTTCTTGTTACTAATAAAAATAAAATTATTAATTCGGCTTTTTAAGTCCAAGGAAAAAGGACGAATAGATTAAATTCTGTGAATCCGTGTGTTGATGAAGCGGTTGTATCGAATATTTTGTTTGTACAAGTTATGTACTACTCAAATATCAAGACTCTGCATATTTATAGTACACGAAGGGCGAGCCTCTAGAATTTATATCCTAATTATATAACGAACGAGACTTTCGTTAATAAATTCTTCAATTTAGAATAGTTTGTTATAATCGCGTTTAGATATAAATTGCTATTTTTATTCCCCTGTTGAAGATTTGTGTCGTCATTGTTGGCGAAAGTGTAAAATTGCGTCATTGCAATAGAATTTCCCCCACCAATAAGTTTTTGGACTAAGCCTGTCAAAAGAGATTAAACAATACAAAATCGATATCAGATCATCGAACGTCACTAACTGTCATCCGAAAGTTTAGTTCGAAGGCGGAACGGGCCAAATTCCCATTGAAAGTGTTAAATTGTCAAGATCGGTATACCCTGGTATATTGGCTCTCGATATATAATCAATGTAAATAATTACCTTTTAAAATAATACGCCATACGCAATAATTTACAATATTAATGTAAAGCTTATTATTATCGGTATACAGTCTATTCTTTTATTTATTAGATTGATTCTTTCTGGTGTAAACGCTAAATAAATAATTTTTTAATTATGAATTATAACAGGTAGGTTTATAGTCATAACAATAATACTATTGCATTTTTCGACTATGTAATACATGCAGAATTATGTGCGGAAAGATAAAATCTGATGGCGGATGAAAATAATGTAAATAGCTCATTTGATACGTCAAGATCCAGATCTATGTTAATATGGTTATTCGTTCAAACCTTGTTTCTCGATAACAAACTCACAACACATTTTCATAGAGTCACTGTATAATTTAACATTACTTGTTGTTTTTTCCTACCAAGGTATCCCACCTTCGATGCCAGGCTTCTACCGAATTTGCGTTCTCGGGAAGGCATACTCCATATTGTCAGCAACAGACCAAAAATGCAGGTACAAATAAAAGTGAAAATCGCAGTATATTTCCATTTCTTAATGCATATTGTGGCCTGCCTCTTAATTTGTCGAATGCTGCTGGGATAGTATCAGGGGACAAGAATGCAAGCGAGCGCAGGAATTTGTCGAATCAGTATTGTATCTCGTGCTTAGACCAGCAGCCTGCACTTTTCCATTAGACAGTTTGGGCTAAATGAAAATGACAACCTTTGTTTTCGACATTGTCAAATGCAGCATTGATCACCGCTTGTTAATATAAACCGTGGCTGGAGTTGCATCCCATTTCCATCACTATAGTCGATTAGGTTCTGAAAAAGTTGCCTGTAGCACGCATGCGGGACATTAATGAGTATACAAGAGGCACTATTCGAAAAATGTCATCAGCACCAATCCATGAATTGTATATAGTTGCATAAGCAGGGTCGGTACGGTCTTAAAACTGATTATTGAAGATGTCGGTAGTTGTTGATATGATAAAAGCTCTAACCAACAAGTCGGGCCTGCTTAATACATGATAGTGTGGCGACGGTAAACAGTACACTGCTGTCCTATCATTTCCTAAATCAAACCCCTCTATAAAGTCTGAACCTTTATTATGGCCTAAAGATAGGGGGAAACAAAATGTTTATCACCCTCCTGATATGTCACGTGCATACGTATTAGACCAGGAATTTATCCGACATGTTACACACATCCGACATGTTCCACGGCCATAATTTTATCGAAATACCGTATTTCTTTGACTAAAGTACCCCGGGTATTTTACTGTTTTTGTATAGTACCCGGGGTACTTCATCAGGGGGG